>PVIR01011077.1:0-48173 GCA_004026965.1 Petromus typicus | reverse complement strand
AAAAAAAAAAAAAAAAAAAAAAAAAAAAAAAAAAAAAAAAAAAAAAAAAAAAAAAAAAAAAAAAAAAAAAAAAAAAAAAAAAAAAAAAAAAAAAAAAAAAAAAAAAAAAAAAAAAAAAAAAAAAAAAAAAAAAAAAAAAAAAGAAAGAAACGAACTGGCAGAAAAGGGCAAGAAACAACATCTAACAATATGCTGCATACAAGAAATAGATTGACTTAAAAAATAAATTCATAGACTCAAGGACAGAGGAAAATAATACTCCATGTTACAGCAAAACAGAAAAAAGCAGGGCTAGCTGCTGTTAGAAACAGCCCGAATGCCCAGAAGATGTGAAGTATTTTTATTCAATGTGGTACTATTCAGCCATAAAAAAAGATAAGCTTGAGACATTTGGAGGTAAATGGATGCACCTAGAGACCATACTCTTTTTTTAAAAAAATTATTTAAAAAAAATCTTTTTTGGTACATTATGAATACACATCATCATCACACTCAACATTGAGAGGAGACCATACTCTCACGTGAAATAAATTTTACACATGTTTGTGTACTACATTGTTTCTCTGGTATGAGAAACTGAAAGTATAAATAAGGACCAAATATATAATAGATATTGGGAAATGGGAAGAAAATGTTCAAATGAGAAAGAGAACAAGGGAGTAGGGAAAGGAAAGGAAAGGATAAGAAAAAAAAGAACAGAAAGAAAAAAATGGAAACAAAACTTTTGTAAATAAGAAAGGGAAGAGGGGTTGAAGGCGGGGTAGAGGAATGGGGAAAAGAGGAATTAATATATATCATGTACAGGTATATATTTTTTCTATGATGAAATGATATACATCTAAAATGTACCAATAAAATAAATAAATATTTCCTCCTTTATAAAAATCAAAGAAGAGGAAGAAGTAGAGGAAGAAGAAGAGAAGAAAGAAGAAGCTGTTCATTTCTTGGAACAGATTGTCCAGGCATGGCAGTATATGCCTATACTCGGACCTCACCAATTCTGGAGGGTGAGGTAGGAGGGTTGCAAGTTCGTGGCTAACCCAGGCAATTTAGCAAGGTCCTGTCTCAAGTTCAAAGGTGCTGGAGATGTAGTTCACTGTGAAGTACTGGGAATAGGTTGGGATAGATTTGTCCAGTCTTATTTTCTGAAGAAAAATGAAGCATATACCCTCTTCTTTGTCAACCCCTTAGCTGGCCCAGACCTTGGAGGCTGAAGGGTGGTGTCTACAATGAGACGAATTTTTTCTCTCACTGTAGAATTTCTCAGATTTTTTCCTGTCAGTATTGTTGACCCTTTAACTTTCCTTAATCCAGGATCCTATGTGAAGAAATTGCTTACTTTCTCTAAGCCACCATTATTACCAGAAAACCTCTCCTGGAACCAACCTACTTCTTAGGAGCTTATACTTTAGTGGGGTGGTACAGACCAACAACTTGAAGGGGAAAGGGAAGGACAGGAGATGTAATGTTCTGCAGCATTCATTCAAAAAATATTTAGGCAACCTGTTGGGCACAAGGGATAAAATGATGAACCAAACCAAGGTACCCCAGGCCTTTAAGTGAGAGAAAATAACGTGTGGAACACAGACGTGAAGAGCTGGGTGAGACGGTACACACCTGTAATCCCAGCACTCTTGGATTGCCATAAAGAGCCAAACCTGGGCAATTTAGCAACAGAGTGAGACCTTGTCTCGAAATCGGAGGCTGAGGCAGGAGAATTCTGGAGTTCAAGCCTCACCTGGGCTTCCTAGTGAGTTCAAGCCAACCTGAATTGCATAGCGAGACTGTCTTTTTTTTAAAACAAAAAACACACAAAATAGTGCTGTTGTGTGGCGGCCCTCATACTGTGGTGTGCACTTCTTTTCCTACTTTTTCTTGCCCCCCCCCCAAAAAAAAAGATCAAGAGCTGGGATGTAGCTAATTGGAAAGGCCTTGAGTTCAACTCCTAGTACTGAAAAAACATGAGGAATAGTGCGGCTGAAGCACAAGGATCAAGGGCTAGAAAAGCAGAAATCAGGGCCAGCTGGCAGTCAGGACCAGATCATGCGGGGCTTTCAAGCTGTGATTTCAAGTTTGGTTTTCATTGAGAGCTGTAACATGACATTTTATTCACTCTGTCTCACTCTTAAGAAATGAGCATTTTCATTCCAATTAACAGAAACACGATCAAGTTGGACAGGGTGTTAAATGATTTGTCCAGGGTCATCAGTGAGGGGCGAGATCAGAGCCTATGAAAATCCCTACAGATGCGGATCAGGCTGGTTACCAACCCCAGCACCTCCCGCCGCCACGTGGATATTGAGCATGCGCTTTTCGCGACGGAAGCCTGGAAGGAAGGGGGCGGGGCCGAGCTGGCGGGCGCGGGGAAAATGGCGGCGGCGGCGGCGGCTGCGACAAACGGGACCGGAGGGAGCAGCGGGATGGAGGTGGATGCAGCAGGTAACGGTCCGTGCGGGGCGGCTTCTGGAGACACCATTCAAGGGGTGCGTTCAGGCCGTCCTGAACCCCTGGGCGAAGCAGCGTCTCCTCCTGGGTAACTTGGAAGAGAAATGGAGGGCCCAGGCTCTGCCGTCCCTCACTCCCATCTCCAGGGAAGAACGCAGGGCGCGGACTGTCACACTCTCTCCTTTACCTCTATCCGTAGTAGTACCCAGCGTGATGGCCTCGGGAGTGACGGGCAGCGTTTCCGTCGCTCTTCATCCTCTTGTCATTCTCAACATCTCAGACCACTGGATCCGCATGCGCTCCCAGGAGGGGCGTCCTGTACAGGGTGAGTGTCCTGCAGACATCTCCACCCTCTGCCTCGGTTCTTTCCTCCTTTACTGAAGCAAATTCCCTCTTCCCCCAAATTATTGTTTTCCCAAGGTTTACATTGGCCCCAGACCCTCAGGTGATTGGGGGGAATTCTAGATGCTGTACCTTACCTGTACCCTGTCACTCTCTCCCTCAGTGATTGGGGCGCTGATCGGGAAACAGGAGGGCCGAAACATTGAGGTGATGAACTCTTTTGAGCTGCTATCTCACACCGTGGAAGAGAAGATTATCATTGACAAGGAATATTATTACACCAAGGAGGAGCAGTGTGAGAGGGGAATTTAAGTGGGGAAGAGGAGTGGGTGTTTAAAAGAGAAAGAAGCGCAAGGTGGGCAAGATCTACAGGCTTGGGAAGGAGCAAACGAGAGGGAGAATGGAGAAGGGATGATGGAAAATATCTGAAGATATTTCCAGGGGTGAAAAGCACATTCATTCCGGTATTCCTAGAAAGAAGTAATTATTCTAAGCCGGACCAAAATTTGAGGAGATAGAAGTTGGTAAAAATACACCAGGAGCTTCAAACTGAGGAAGGGTGGTTTAAAGAAATGCTGTGTGCTCTGGCCCCTTCCTCTCCAGTTAAACAGGTATTCAAGGAGCTGGAATTTCTGGGTTGGTATACCACAGGGGGGCCGCCCGACCCCTCCGACATCCACGTCCATAAGCAGGTATACATGCTCACACGTGTGCATGCTGGGGCAGAGACCAGAAGATGGAGGGGAAGGTGAAAGGTGGACACTGACTTTCTGTGCATCGTCCCTCTCTTTTAGGTGTGTGAGATAATTGAGAGCCCCCTTTTTCTTAAGTTGAACCCTATGACCAAGCACACAGATGTGAGTATTCTGACCCAGGCCCACTTTGTCCTGCTTGTCTGTCCTGTACCTTTAGCCTCATCCTCTGCTGTATTTTACTGTGTGGCACACTTTTGCTGGAGAGTGCCAGGATTGAATCTCTGTGCTGCCATTTATGAGCTGTGACTTGAGTCATTAAGCCTCTAACCAGCACTGTCATACATAAAGTGACATAACTCCTCTTTCACTATATTCTTGAAGAACTACATGAGAAAGAATGTGTGAAAGGGCCCAGGCCAACTGGAACAGTATGGGTTCAGGTGTGTTTGCTGTTAGTAAAGAACTGTTCTCTGTCCTCCTTTCTAGCTGCCTGTCAGCGTTTTTGAGTCTGTCATCGATATAATCAACGGGGAGGTAGGTAGTCCTTCAACCTTCAGCTCCTGCTCTTGGCCTGTTGCCTGCTTTTGACTCTCCCTGTGTGGGTCACTGTGCCCTGCAGGCTACAATGCTGTTCGCTGAGCTGACCTACACCCTGGCCACAGAGGAAGCAGAACGCATTGGTGTAGACCATGTAGCCCGAATGACAGCAACTGGCAGTGGAGAGAACTCTACTGGTGAAAGGGGCAGTTCCTGGAAGGGTGGAAGGGTCATCACATGCCTCCCAACCCCTCACCTGTCCCTGTCCCCTTGCAGTGGCTGAACATTTGATAGCACAGCACAGCGCCATCAAGATGCTGCACAGCCGTGTCAAGCTTATCCTGGAGTACGTCAAGGCCTCTGAGGCAGGTAGGACGGGCCCCTCTCTCACACTTCACCATTTTCTTGTCACATGGGCAAGTGACAGCATTGGCTTCATTGTGTTGTTTATACCCTTAGGAGAAGTCCCTTTCAATCATGAGATCCTGCGGGAGGCCTATGCCCTGTGTCACTGCCTCCCAGTGCTCAGCACAGACAAATTCAAGACAGACTTTTATGATGTGAGTGTGAAACTGGATGGGAGTCGGGACGTGGGATTGTTGTCCCCTGGGGATGATGTGAGGGGCTCTCTGGGGAACTGGTTCTTTCTGTTCCTTCCCAGCAATGCAACGATGTGGGACTCATGGCTTACCTTGGCACCATCACCAAAACTTGCAACACCATGAACCAGTTTGTGAACAAATTCAACGTCCTCTATGACCGACAAGGCATTGGCAGGCGAATGCGGGGGCTCTTCTTCTGACGAGGGTACTTGAAGCGATCACATACATGGTCGACAACTGTCCCAAGAGGGCCGGGCACTACACTCTAGAGACTGTTGTCATTAATAAAAGGAGAGCAGCCCCTCGCACCCCATCCTGGTGGCTTTGTCCTCTGTCAGGCACCAGACGGGTCTCTCCACGTGGACCATAAAAGGATGCTTTTGTTCCAACCTTGCTCAGAGAGAGTCCCTGTTTATTACCAGCTCTTCACGATCCCTTTCAGTGACAAGTTCTCTGCTGCTTGAGGTGATTATGTCCTTTTCTGGTGGAGTTACCGAGTCAGAGGCTACCTGCTTCCACCTCTGTGCTCTTGGTTCTGTTCCTTAAGGTCATCCTCAAACATCAGCTTACACAGGTCAACTCTACAAACCTAAGTAACTAAACTGCTTTCCCAAGCTAAATTGTTTTCCACATAAAAAAGGAGGGAAAAATATCAGGCAACTCAAACCCTTGGCCCTATGTGCACTGAATTAGCAAGAGAAAGCCATTTCATTATTTCTTCGTGTATTACACTGGTCCATGCATTGGACCCTGAGGTGCCTCCGTGTAAGACAGAGGTGTTTGTATCTTCCATGCGTTAAGAGTGAGAACAGGAAGGGGTCTAGACTAGGCTGTGCAACTCCCTCGTCCCAGGTGATACATGCCGACATCAGTCTGCAATTCTGCAGGTTCTACCTCTTAAATCAGCCTTTAAAGGAGTCGACAGGATGAGCAGGATGTCTGAAGAGAACACTTACGGAATAAGAGAACCTGGGTGTGGTTGTGCACTTGTAAACCTAGCAACTGTGAACAGGCTACTATTCACTGTGTGAGCCCAACCTGGACAACTTAGTGAGATCCTACCTCAAAAATATGAAGCACTGGGGACATGGTTCTAGAATGTCCACCTAGCATCCCCAAAGCCTTAGGCTTGATCCCAGAAGCACCCACAAAGGATGAACGGAGCTAGGTGTGGAGGCACACAGCTGTAACCTTAGCACACTGGAGGCCTAGTGCATTTGAGGCCAGCTCGAATTAAGGTGGGACTATCTCAGAAAAGCAATTTGAACCAGGCTGAGGATGAGCATCTCATTTGGTGCTATACACCAGTCTTGACTGGCATACAAGAGACATTTGGACCCTGAGGTGCCTCCATGTAAGGCAGAGGTGTTTGTATCCTCCGTGCTTTAAAGGTGAAACCAGGAAGGGGTCTAGACACCAAATGGGAGGGAGTGAAAATGGACGGGTTGAGAAGGCTAACGAGGAACATGAAAAGGTGGACTCCTCAGCACAACCTAAAAATTCTACTATAGAGGCTGGGGATTTAGCTCTGTGGAGCTGCTGCCTGTCCTGCAAAGCCAAGCAGTGAGTTTGAGCCCATCCTGTAAAGAAAAAAAATTCCACAGTAGGGATGTGTACTCCTTGTCTGCATTCCCTCAGTGTTCACGCCTGTGCTTAGCAGGAAGACAAGGTACTTTTTTATCAGTCTCAATGGATGAAATCAAAAAGAATGCACCATGAATCTAAACATTACTGCTGTTAAGTCAGTTGGGCGTAAGTTTGGAAAATTATATTCAACATACTTTATTAGCAAAAGGAATAAAAGAAGTACAACACAGGAAAAGGGAATCTCTGTCCCCTCCAGGGCATGACATCTTCAGAAGTTAAAGCGTGCCAATCCCAGGTAGGACCCAGGGTTGCAAGCAGGATGTAATCAGACAAAGGTGATCCGCGTCCGGGAAGCATTGACCTGCCAGACATTTAACTCCTCATATTCATCTAGAGCCGCCTGGAACTGGGCAGGTGTGAAGCCACGTGATATGCAGCGCTGCTCTGCCTCAGAAAACCGGATACTTCGACCCCCTGAGACCAGTTCACGGACCGTGGCAAATATCACATCTGCTGGCCTCTGGGTCCTGAAGGAAATGTGTGAGTTTGTAAGATCAGGGCATGAATCAGGATATTCAACAGTGACAGAAGATGGTGGCTGGTGTTAAAATTCTAAGGCTGACCTCATGTACGTGTGAACACAGAAGCCACAAAGATAAAAAGACCTGCTCAAGAAACTCAAGGTGACCTATTTCACCATTCATTGAGCCACTTACCGAGCAGTTTGCCCCTTGTCGCCTAGAAGCGAGTCCTTTGACATCTCCATTAGTCTTATGGCTTCATTCACATCTTCCTTCTCCACTGTGTCCACCATGCGCAGGCGTGCCTAAGGGGAAGGTAGGGGAGAGATGGAGACGGGAGGAGGGAGCGGCGCAGTCAGGGATCCCCCTCAGTTCAGCTTAAGGCAGGGCAAGCCATGTTTCCTCCTACTGTGTCATGGGACAAAGTAAGGACCCCACCCTACGCCCCCATCCGCAGTGTTGGGCCGGCACTGTCAGACCGAGACAAGTGCAATGCCCAGGGCAGCGTCCAGCAATTGCCCAAGTCTCCGCCTCTCAACACTGGCCAGTCCCGGTGTTCAGCTGTCCTGTGAGGGAGACCAGACCCTTGTGAACTCCACCGGGCTCCCCATCATGACAGATGGAGCCTGGGCAGCTCAGCAAAGGTGACTGGCAGAGGTTGTGTCCTGGGGGCTCGGGAAGTGCTAGCTCAGCAGTAGGTCAGGTAATCACACTACCTGCACGAACAGCACTTTGGAGCCCCCATGACTATAAGGTCCAAGACAGGAGGACAGAAATGAAGGTTTGGAGCACCTAGCATTCGAGAGATGAACCCACCCACCAAGGCTGCAGCAGTGAGAAGGCCTTTCCCTCCACAGGCGCCGTGCATGCCCTGCTGGAGCAGCAAGTACCCACAGTGCGGTAGCACAGAGAGGACCACTATCTGCACTGTCAGCACTTTAGCCCCCGCAGGGCCAGTAGGAGGGAGGTGGCCAAGGTAAGGACCATGTTGGGGGGTTGCCAAGTAAGGGACACAGTAGATCACCCTCTACCACAACAGGGACCAGCACTCACCAGAGCAGTGGAAAGCCGGAGAATAGCCAGTAGGGTCCGGGCAGAGGTGTAGGTGGCATCCTTACTGGCCCAAGCCTCTCGCCTCATCTCCACGTACGCTGCTGTGATATAGTCAGCCAGAGACTCGGGTACCGTGGGCTGCTTCTCGCGGCACATAGCTATATATCGTCTGTGGGAGAAAAACTTGGTGGGAAAGTAGAAGAGGGTGCACAGGCGTGGTCTTTTTCTGCTTAAAGGCTCTCATTTGAGAATTCTTGGAAGACACTTTTAAGTAGGAAAAAAAAAAGTCAAGTGAATGATTATTTGCTTGGCTTGAATATTACCTAGAGATTTCTCAAAATGTAAGCTGCCAGTACATTTCAAATTACTTCCAACTTTTCAGGAAAATGGCCTTTGCAAAACCAAAACTTCCACCTGCCAGAGATGAGCCAGTTCCTTGCTCTGAGCTTAGGGTTTAACTAAAGGGAACAAAAATACTTTAACAAACAGAATAGGTTAACGGAGCAGGATCCAAGTTGGGGGGAGAGCTGTGCCTGCTTCAGGACCATACTGGAGAACAAGATTCTGGCAAGGCACTGTTCTAGTGTGGTGGTCAGGGCGTGTGCGTGTGCGTGTGCGTGTGGTTTGTTTTCAGGCTTAGGAATGTCAGGAGAAGAGGAGTAATGGTGAAAAACACACATCCCAAGACTGAATTTCTCAACAGACAACTTGGGCCAAGACACTGCCACATACAGGGCTCCCTTGGGGCACACCAGCTCCCACTCAGTCCTCCTACCTCATAAGCTTCATGTCCAAAGGCTCAAACTTGGCAGGGGGCTGCCGGCTGTGCTGGTGCACATAGGTGATGTGCTGGGCCAACCTAGGAAGAGTGGAGGTCAGAAAGAACACTGCAGGGCTGCAGGCCAAGCCTAACTCAGTAACCCTTCCTTAGCCCCACTTCCCCAGAGCAGGGTGGGATAGACTTCCCAGGACTCCATACAAATCAGGATCGCAGAAGAACTCTTATCTCCCTAAGAGCTGCAAACCATCCATGCTAAGAGCGGGGAGGTTCTGGAGTTTCCACAAGCAGCTAAGCAGAGGGATTTTCCTAGCCACCATCTCCCTCCCGCCAGCCCAGCAAAAGGGCTCTCTGGGTGCTGAGCTTCACTCACCGGAGGTCATTGTCTCGGTCGGGCCGGTCCTGAATCAGCCAGAGAAGGTCAAATCGAGATAGCAGTGCAGCAGGAAGCTGGATGTTCTGCTCCAGGCTGCGGCGGGGATTGTAGCGCCCATAGGCAGGATTGGCAGCAGCCAGGATGGAACAGCGGGCATTGAGTGTGGTGAGAATGCCAGCCTTGGCGATGGAGATGGTCTGCTGCTCCATGACCTCGTGGATGGCTGTGCGGTCAGCCTCGGCCATCTTATCAAACTCATCAATGCAGCACACGCCCTGGTCAGCCAGCACCAGCGCCCCACCCTCTAGGGTCAGCTCTCCACTCACAGAGTCTCTCAGAACAGCTGCTGTGAGCCCTACTCCAGAAGAGCCCCGGCCGGTTGTATACTGACCTACAAGGGAAGAAAGCAGCTGATATTTGAAAGCAGGCAAGCATGGGGTAAAGCACACGAGTCACGGGGCCAGGGAGCTGAAGCTTTACTGTAACTGCTCTCCCCAGACCAGGCTTTCCAGAGTCGGCCCAAGTGTGAGTGCCAGGCCAGCAACCTTTTCCCTTCCACTTCCCAACCACAGCCTTTTCAACCAACACTGTGCTCTGTCCCTGTCCCTACTCACTGCGGGGTGCCAGGCGATCAATGTATGATAGCAGCTGAGACTTGGCCACACCAGGATCCCCCATCAGGCAGATGTTAATGTTGCCTAAAAGAGAAAGAAGCTGTGAGTGACTGTTCTCCCATTGCAACTCGTCCAGCAAAGAACACTTCTTTCTCCACTCCTATAGTTTTTTATCATCTGTTCGAAACACAACTACAACTATAGAGCCGAGATGCCGTAACTCATTCCGGGAACTACACTAACTCACACTGTTCTGTTTTTCCTCCCAACTGACCTCATCTACCATTAGGCTCCCTACCTCTGATTTTCATGCCTCGAGGAGACTGGTCCACACCGCCCACCAGCAGCAGCAAGAGTGCCTTCTTAACATCTTCATGCCCATATATCTCAGGGGCAATAGAAGCAGCCAGCTTTTCGTAGAAGTCCTCCTCTGCAAGGAAATTACATTATTTTCTGGGGCCTAGGATGAAACTCAACCCCACCCTGTTCCTCCCTTGGCCCCTACCTGCAATCTGCCTCAGCTCCTCCCTGCTCAGCTCTCCAGCCCCAGCCTCATCATCCTCACTCTTATTCATCTTCACAATTCGGTGGGCTTCTAGGTAAGTTTCCGAGAGTAAGCCCTTGGGACAAGAAAGCATCGGGCAGTAAATAAAATCCTTTTAAACGTGCTCCACACCTGACTTTTGTTTCTTCCCCAAACCCGTTGGGGACAGAGAGTTCCCTTCTTACCTGGACTACCTGTCGGAACCCTGTACGCAAGACTGGCAAGAAGATACCAGTGACACTGACGTGGTCCCCAGGCTGGGCAATCCTTGTGTTTTCTCCTTCTACCATTACTGTGATACTTCGAGGGATGTTTCCCACAGGCACTTGGTCACTCTAGCAGAGTACAGGGGACAAGGAGAAAAGAACGTCAGGGTCCACAGGACCTGAACTTCATTCCTACACAATACGCTCTTAAAGAATTCTCTCAGTCTGACCAGCTTCAGACTAGACAGAGAAATTGAGGTTTTTTTCCTTTCTCAACTCAGTCAGAAAATCTCAGTCACACTGCCCCTCTCTTCTAGGTGACTTGCTGCTTCTCACTTCCTTCTTTTGTTCTTTCCTCCTGTCACTCTGTAAATAACTAAATGATTCAAGTGATTTCCCTCTCCGTCTGCCCTGGGCCGTGAACTCCAAACTCACATGTTCTTGCATCTTCATCTCCTGGAATTTGATGAACTTGGAGCCACGAGTCTGCAGATACAGCCGCCCCCCTGAGCGATTGGTTTGGCACTCCTGGCTCGGGCACATGATCAGAGGCATGAACGTGGGAGCCTGGATCTAACACATGAGAAAAAAGAAGCACACGGGAAATCAGAAGGGAAAAAGCCCCTTATAGCTATCATGTGTATCATTTCCTATCCACAACAACCAACCTCGAAGTAGTAAGAACCCCTGAACTATTGTGAGTCAACAATGACAATCAGCAACAAGACACATGGGATGACCACTATGTACCAAAGGAAGAAAAGCAAATGTATGAGCATCTTTCACCATAACCAAGGTAAAGGACAGATAGATTAATCCCAATAGATAAAACTACTATTTACAAAAGTGAAAGTGTTTTCTTGCTCCATACCGGTTGGTAGGTCTCTGCTCCACACTGGTCACAAGTGTACGTAGCCACCACCATCCTGGGTTTGACTTCAGAGACACGAGTGACGATTCCACGCACAGTCACCAACTTTCCCACAGAGTCAGCCCGTACTTCTCGGATCACACGAGGCTTATTGCTGCTTGGACCTTGAAAATACAGCTCACTAAGAGGAAAATAATTGTAATCAATAAAGTCCAGGAGAAAAAGTTCCCAATCCTTCCCACAGTCACACTTACAATCTGCGCATGAGCTCAGGAGGGTACTGGTTCTGGGGGCTTCGGGCTGCTGTGGGGTCCCGGCTCCGCTGTTCCATCATCAGCCGGTGCTCAATATAAACATCCAGAACATCTTTATTCACTACCTAAGAGAAACGGGAAATCAGGAATACCACAATGAGGAAAGGAAGCCATCTGTGGTGCCTTGCCTGTATTCCCAGTACTCAGAAGGCTGAGGTAGGAGGATCACAAGTTTAAGGCCAGCCTGACTCAAGTGACAAGGGGGAAAAAAAAGATGAGAAAAGGAAGTGCAGAGAGCACCAAGCACTTAGTGCCCGCTCTCTGTCAGCTCACAAACTCTTGACATCCAAGAAGTCTCAAAAACTTTGTTTCCCTGCTATGCTGTGTCCTATAACCACTCACCTCCCTGTCCTTGTACTGAGGCAGGAGCTCTTGTACAGTATTAGCAAACAGCCTTGCATAGCGCTTGGCGTTCTCACAAATTGAGTCTACCAACTCAGGGTCATCCTCAGCTATGTCATCCAGGTCCACATACATTGCCACTTGTTCCCGATGAGCCAGGCGAACCTGGGGATGGAAAAAGGCAACCCCTTAGGGCCCAGTTTATCCTGTTCACCCCTAAACCCATTGTTGTGGGTCTCTAGTCATCTACCATGAGAAAGAGCAGCACAGGACAGCAACGATCATATCCCTGCCCCCCCAGTCAGCCTACCTCCTAAGTCCCAAGAGCATTGTTTATTACAGTGTAACCTCATACCACTTATCAAGTGCCCTGCTATACAGGTTACTTTCAGACCAACATACCTGCTGAAACAAGCCAGGCCACTTCTTAACAGCTCTTTAAGCGCCACCTCAGTCCCAACTCCCTTTACTCTGTGTTGGACTTACCAACTGACTCTCATACTTGAACTGCTTCTTTCCAAATTCATCATCTTGGTAAAACTCTTGCAGAAACTTCTTAACCTTTTCTACAACGAAAACGTACAATAACAAAGATCAACATTTCTTTCGGACTACTTACTGCATATCCCTCACCGAAGCCTATAAACGCACTTTTGTTTTAAACAGAACTCACTAATTAAACCATATAAACATGTAAATAGACCTACATAGTTCTCCCTAAAGCAGACAGGATTCCCTTTTCCAAGTCTGTTTTAAGCAATGGAAGAATATTCGGCCCCCGGCACTTAGGATCTTACCCAACACCCTTGCCCGGGGGAATTCCAGTCTGCCTTAACCAAGAATCTCAGCACCCTACTCCAACGGCCTCCCGTATCCCACAACACACTTAGGGCTCAGGGTTCTCAGCTCTCCTTTCACCTGTATGACTTCTCCGTTTCTTGGGGTTTTCTAAAGCCGTGTTCTTGCCCGTACCTCTGCCACCAGCAAAACCCTCTACCCCACCCCCGCTCCCGCCACGGCTTCCGCTCTTAGTAAACAAAGAAGCACATGGGCTCCGATTCCTGCCGCCTCACCGCCTGGGATTCCTCCGCCCCGCGGCGGGAGTCCCTGAGACGATTGGCTGGCTCGCCCAGGCCACTTCTTCCCAACCCTCCGCCGCCACTGGCGGGTTCGCTCTAAACCCCCGAATTCCAGGCACGCCCCCACCCTGGGCAGCTGTCTCCGAGGCCACCGCGCGGAAGGACACTGTTTACAGACGACACTCCCTCCGAGTGCACCGCGCCACTTCCGCCCGCCTCCACTTCCGCTCGGAGGGCGGCTGGAAACGGCCAATCGCAGCGCGCAGCGGCTGCGGCCTGCCCAACCCCGGGCTTCGGTGCCCCTCCGCCAGACGCGGGAACTGGTGAGTCCCCGAAGGCCCGGGGGGAGGCGGACCCAAAGAGTTCCCATCCCTTTGGCCAGCAGCCTTTACACGACCATGTTCTACTCCTGGTTCTCTTCTGCAACAGCCCTTTCCCGCTCTTGCAGCCCTCAGCCGAGTTATCCCTCTCACGACCCTAACATCTTTCCTGGGCGACACTGAGTTCTTCGATCCGAAGACCCTTTCAGGCGCCGTCTGTCTCACACCCATCGCCGCCCAAGCCTGTCTCTGGCCCCGAACCCAACTCACACCAACAATTGTCAGCCAGGAGGCTTTCCGCGCAGGACCTCCTCCCAGGCACGCGGATCCTTACCTTTTTCAAGTGCGTAGTCCTTCAGCGCCATTGCTGCCAGTGACCGTTCGGCAGCCGTTGGCGAGGACAGTAGTTAAGACTCCAGAGGACCAGAAAACCGCCACGCACAGGACTCTACAGCACCAACCGAAATTGGCGCGAAACGTCGCCTACCATGTGACAGGCTACGCCAGGCCCGAGCCAATCGGAAAGGATAGCCCTTAGCTCCGCCCGTTTGCCACAGGCTCCACTCTTGACCAATCACCAAGCAAGAATGGGCTGAGTGACGCGAAGGCGGTGGGCAGGTGGAGAAGGAATTACCGAGAGAGGCGGGGCGGGAGCCGGGTTTCCCGCGGTCCCGGCTGGCGCGATGCCAAGCGAGTTGCTCTTAAAGGGCCAGCCTACGTTCGACCTTTTGTTCCGGGCCGCACCGAGGCGAGGTAGGCCCAACTTTCATCGTTCGCTGGCTTACGCTCTGGAACAGCCATGATTTCCCAGTTCTTCATCTTGTCCTCCAAGGGAGACCCGCTCATCTACAAAGACTGTATCCTTGCACTACAGGGCGGGATGAATGGTTAGTTGGGAGGTGACCCCGGAGCTTGCCTGTGTCGCCTGCTCCTTAACTGTCCTACCTGGCCAGTCCGCGGGGACAGCGGTGGCCGGGATGTGGCCGAGCTCTTCTACCGGAAGCTGACAGGACTGCCTGGAGACGAGTCCCCGGTTGTCATGGTAACTAGCGCGGGAAGGTGCGGTGGGTAGAGGGGTTTAGATAGAGGTGGGTCCCTCTTTCTTTTTCAAGGGCTGTTTTCTTGGGAACCTTCCACGGAGGGGCAATCTTCCTCCAGATACAATTAACGAAATGTATCGGGCTCTGACAATACACCAAGCGCAGTCCTTTGCCCGGCTCAATCCTCAAGAGCTATAGAGTTGGGCCGGGGATTTAGCTCAGTGGTTCCGGCTCCTGTCTTGCAAGCGTGAGGATCCGGGTTCAATCCCCTGTTAACCACATACAATAGTGGGCTTGGAGACAGCAGCAATCAGTACCACATACCACAGTGCCGGGCGTGGTGTCTCATGCTTGTAATCCCAGCACTCGGGAGGCAGAGGCAGGAGGATTGCTGTGATGTGAGTTTGAGGCTGAACTCAGGGCCAGACTGAACTACAAAGTGAGACCCTGTCTCAAAAAAAAAAAAACAAAAAAACAAAAAAACCAAACTATAGAGTTGACTGTTGTTAGGAAGCTTAGCTTTTGAGAGGTTTTAGTCACCCAGAGCCACACTGCTACTGTGTGTCCAGCAGGGGACATCAGGGTATGACTTCGAATCTGCAGGACTTTTTTGATTATTACAGCCACCTTTTCTTAACTTTCCCCCACCCCCGCCTCAGTACCACGATGACCGTCATTTCATTCACATCAGACACAGTGGCCTCTATTTGGTGGCCACAACTTCAGAAAATGTTTCTCCCTTCAGCCTCCTAGAGCTGCTTTCCAGGTGAGGAGGGCTGGGCTGGACCCGAAAGTCTGGGCCTGGGGGTAGGAGGAGCTGTCCACACGGTGCCCTGTTTCCCCAGGTTAGCTACCCTCCTGGGCGACTACTGCGGCTCTCTCAGTGAAGCAACCATTTCCCGAAACGTGGCTCTTGTCTATGAACTCCTGGATGAAGTACTGGTGATGACCAAAGACTCTCCTTTCTCCTCTCCCATTCCCCAGGAAGACAAGTCCACTCTCCTGCTGTGGGGTCTTGTGGTTAGGAGGCTAACTCTGCTCTCTTTTCCCTCTTTAACTCCACTGACCATCTGTCCGTCCCTCCACACCACTAGGACTATGGGTACGTACAGAGCACATCCACGGAGATGCTGAGAAACTTCATCCAGACGGAGGCCGTGGTCAGCAAGCCCTTTAGCCTCTTTGACCTCAGCAGTGTCGGCTTGGTCAGTCACAGGGAAAGCGGGGAGAAGGCAGGCTGTCTGGGAGTTTCCAAGCTGAGAGCCGTCGCTTTGGGTGTTTTACAGTTTGGGGCTGAGACACAACAGAGCAAAGTGGCCCCCAGCAGCGCGGCCAGCCGCCCAGTCCTGTCCAGTCGCTCTGACCAGGTTAGGGAGGGATCGATGAGGTCAGACTTTCACCCTTGTTGTAAGATCCTGGCGTATCATTCTACTCCCCTTAGTGTGGGCACCCCTTCTCCCATCCCTGTGTCCGAGGGTTCAACTTCAATTACATTCTTCTGCCTGTCCATTTTAGAAGGCAGGTTTTCAGCCTCCACCACCCAAATCCTCTTTCTTCCTCAGAACCAAAAGAATGAAGTTTTTTTGGATCTGGTCGAGAGATTGTCTGTACTGATAGCATCTAATGTAAGTGTGGGCTCCCGTCCCCAGGGCTGAAGATAAGTGGTACTCGAGAAAATGGTCGGGGAGATCAGAGTTAACACTTCAGGTCAGCCCTGACCTCCCCGCTGCTTCCAGGGATCACCACTGAAGGTCGACGTGCAAGGGGAGCTCCGGCTCAAGAGCTTCCTTCCCAGTGGCTCTGGTGAGGACCTGGGTTGGCTTTGTGACAGGACCCTTGCTGGCATGTATGTGTTGTTTGCTGACCTTTTCTGGTGGTTTTTTTTCCAACAGAGATGCGCATTGGGTTGACAGAAGAATTTTGTGTGGGGAAATCAGAACTGAGAGGTGAGAAAAGGAGTCTTACCCAGTACGGGAGGCCAGGGGCAAAAGTTTTATGGAGAAGAATTGGAGATAAGGCCTCCCCACCTCGGCCATTCTCTCCCAAAACACACATCAGGAGAGGAACCTTTCTCTTCACAGGTTATGGACCAGGAATTCGGGTTGATGAAGTCTCGTTTCATAGCTCGATAAACCTGGATGAGTTTGAGTCTCATCGGATCCTCCGCTTGCAGCCACCCCAGGGCGAGGTCAGGATCTGGGGGGCCGAGCATACTGTAATCACTGTAGGGAGGGGGCCATGGAAACACACTAAGCTGACTTCCTTCGCTGTCATCTCAGCTGACCGTGATGCGGTACCAACTCTCCGATGACCTCCCCTCCCCGCTTCCTTTCCGGCTCTTTCCCTCTGTGCAGTGGGACCGGGGCTCAGGCCGGTGAGACCATTTCTTGTGTTCTAGAACCACTCTGGGAACCAAGCCAAAACATAGATATTCCCAGGACTTATATGGAAGGGTGGTGGTAGACAGGGCATCGTTGGCAGAAGACTGACCAGTGGCATTGGGCTGGATTTTGGCCCTCTTCCTTCTCGGCATATGTCCTGCACAGCCTCACATGGAGGCGCAGGGTGAGTGACGGTAAGATGCCAACAGGAGCCGGCCAACATAATAGTATTTTGCCTTCTTATTCAGGCTCCAGGTTTACCTGAAGTTACGGTGTGACCTGCCCCCCAAGAGGTAAGAGTGGGGGTCAGGCAGGCCCGGGACGGAAGGCAGACCCAAGTCAGAGTCAGTCATCTACATTTACCCCCTCCACTCTATCCAGCGGCCTCAGAATCAATCCAGTTGAGAGGCTGTAGCATTTGGGAGAGAATGTTATGCACCTGTGCTGAACTTCCATTGTGACATTAAAGAGGAACGGGTACAGTGGACTCTGCCTTTCCAGTCACATTCTTTTCTTTGCAGCCAAGCTGTCAACATCCGGCTGCACCTTCCTCTGCCTCGAGGGGTGGTCAGGTTAGTGTGTGTTCCCGGGGGAGACTGCCCTCTGCCCAGGCAGGTGTCACTGAGCCTGCACCTTCCGTCTCCAGCCTGTCTCAGGAGCTGAGCAGCCCGGAGCAGAAGGCAGAGCTCGGGGAGGGAGCCCTTCACTGGGACCTGCCTCGGATACAAGGAGGTTCTCAACTCTCAGGCCTTTTCCAGGTATCCCCTGGACCCACTTGCACCCCGTGCCCCACCTTCACTTGTGCCCCTCCACAGCCAGCCATACCAGCCTTGCCAGTGCAGCTCCTGCCCTGCTCCTGAGAGTACAGGGAGCTGCCTGACCTCAGGGCTTCTTTCCCTTTCCTCACAGATGGACGTTCCCAGCCTACCAGGACCGCCTGGCCACGGGACTTCCACTTCGGCTCCACCACTGGGGCTGGGCCCTGCAAGCCTCTCCTTTGAACTGCCCCGGCACACGTGTTCCGGCCTCCAGGTCCGCTTCCTCAGGCTGACCTTCAGGGCCGGTGGCAACGCCAACCCCCACAAGTGGGTGCGCCACCTCAGCCACAGCGAGGCCTATGTCATTCGGATCTGAGCCCCCTAAACAGGTCGTGGCAGCAAAGGCAGCAGGCTGACAGATGGGAAGAGCACGGTATTTTCCTTCTTGGCATCCTGGCGTGTGGCTCTGGGTGTGGGCAGAAGAGTTCTGAGTCCTGAGAAGCTAGGACAGGTCCGGGGACTTTGCCTCTTCTCTGGGATCTGACACAGGAAGGCTCATAACTTACAAACCAACTTTTATTCTGAGGAACTGACTGTACAGTATCTAAAAACAAAGTTGTGTGGAGTATGCAGCCTATTCTTTCTTCCACCTCCCTTGCGTGTGCACACAGGAATCCATGGGAGAGAAGATGTTATCACGGAGCGGGCTGAGGGGAGCCAGGTCCTGGTGGCTGGGAACCATTTGCCTTCGGAGTCCCTGGAGCTGGAGGAGGGCTGTCCCCAGCTTCCTGTTTCCCCCCACAGAGGGCACTGCCCCCAAGTGGAGAAGGGGAAGATGAGGTGGGAGGGACAGGAGAAGGATGGGAGGGAGGGCCTCCTTTGCCATCTCCTGTTGGGGGCAATGAGACTACAATGTACTTCTGGACACTGCCAGGCCCAGAGGGGGCCGTGCTGGGGGGTGCAGTAGAGGCGGTGGAGACCAGCTTGACAATGGGCTGCACGCTGGGGACTGTGGTAGTGACAGGAGAGGTAGTGGTGGAGCCTGAGCCAGGGGCTGATGTGCTGAGGGACAGGACCTGGAGGAGAAAGGAAGGCAGTGCAGGTGAACTTGCACCCACCCTGTGAGGTTTCCAACTTCAGGACCCCGTACACTGTTGCCAGCTTGACACCTTACGAGACCCTGGCAAGTTGCCCTTCCATCTCCTGGCTTTGGTGCTGGAGGGGACTGGGATCTACCCTGAGGCCTCCCAGGTGCTCTGAAGTGACCCAGGCCACCGCAGTGGTCCTTAGATACCTGCTGGGTGGATGAGGCGCTGGAGGACGATGACATTACAATAAACTTGGTTGGAGGAGGGGAAGGCTGAGGTGGGGCAGCAGCTCGTGCAGACACTAGTGTTTGGACAGGCAGTGCGATGGAGCCGGGGACCTTCAGCAGGCCAGGGGTCCGAGGGCCGGACTGAGGGGCCTGAGAGAGCGTCAGCGTGGGCCGGGGCTGTGTGGGAAGAGGCAGGAAATGAACATCAGCATCTAGGAAAAGGACGGGCCTGAGTGGAGACCTGGCTACTTCTGCTCCTCCTCGGTGGTCCTCTCTGGTCGGGGCATCTTCTTTGAAGGGCCCAAGCTCCCTGAGACTGAGTCATTGGGTCTGTGAATCCCTGTCCCCAGCACCACCCCAGTGTCCCCCCACGCCTCCCCAGAGCAGCTGACCTGTGTGATGGTCAGCGTGGTCCTGTTGACCTGCTGTGCCTGCAGAGCAGCCTGGGCCCGGGCCTTGACCACATGGGAGCACAGGAGGGGCCCGAGGGACCCAAATTCTGCCCGATAGGCATCCTGATTGTCAGGTGGGGGGTGCAGCTTCGCCAGCACAGGTGCACAGTGCTTCTGCAGGGAGGAGACACGGGAAAGGTGAGGAGAAGGAGCGAAAGGAGACGAAGCACACTGTCACTGGAGTCAAATGTGCTGGGCCTCAGGGAGTGTGAGGAGTGGTATGGCTGGTTTTTCCTCTGAGGAAACTGGGGACCAACTGCTCTGATTGCAAGACTTGCTGCGCACATTGGTAACACCTCACTTGTGGTTAATCTGTACAGCGTGTGGTTCAGTGACTAGGAACCCTTATTTGCCCACCTGTGCCTGTCCTTCCACCAGCAGAGCAGCACCAGACTCTGAAGGGTGCTTAGAATCAGTACAGCACAGATGGGAGTAAGTGGATACATCCCAGAAGTTTGCTGGACACTGCACCAGTGTGTGGGAGGGGACAGTGGGAAGTGGGGGGAGGCTGGGGGGTGGTTATCACCAGGAGAAGACTCTGCACATGGTCAGCTCCGATGCGGTCAATGTTGCTCAGCACGGGGCCGTCCAGGACGCTGCGGATCCGCTCCCCCTCCTGCTGCAGCCTCGGCAGAATCAGAGTCTTAATCACCTGTTGGGGAGGAAGGAGAGAGGCCAAGGCCATGGGTTCACAGGTCTCTCGGGTGGGGGGCAGCTGCCTCCCTTCACCCAGCTTTTCCTCCTGGGGGCCTAACATCATGTCCCAGCTCGGCCAGGCCTGCAATGGAGCCATAACGAGTTGTCCAGGGAGTCTTCTCGTCTACCCAGCTCTGCAAAAGAAAAGAAACCCAATGAATGGGTCCAAAACCTAAGCACTACGGACCCAAGTCTCCTAGAAATACAATTTCTTTATTAAGGTGTTGCAAATGAGGCTTCAGGCCCTTAGACCAACCTCCCCGGCCTCTCGTTCTAGCTGTCATTTCCCCAGACACAACCGTCCCACCACTGGTTTGGGTGAAGCGCTTGTCATCCTGGTGACAACCCTGCAGCGGTAATGTGAAGGAGTTCCCAGGGCTTACCTTAGTGAAGGTCTTTGTGATCCGTGACTGGATGTTGTTAGTGGTGGTGCTGAAATGCTTGCAGATCTGGGCCACTAGGCGGGCGGCAAAGTCCCGGAGCGCCCAGTGATTGTCCACATCAGGTCGCAGGCATAGCTGTCTGCTCACGATGCAGGTCATCACAGCTGGAATCAGCTCATGCACCTAGAGGGGCAGAAGTGGGTTGGTGGGTCCTGACTATGGCCCCTGTGGACAGCAGTAAGGAGGGCAGGCAGGGTCACTCACATATTTCTCTAAATACAAGGTAGGGTTGTCCATCAGAGCCTTCACCATGCGCATCAGATAGATGAGCAGGGCCAGGTTATTCTGAACCACATTGACGCGGACCTACAGGAGAGGAAGACAACAGGTAAGACACTCCTCAGATCACCTTCCCTGCCACCTCTCCGTCCTGTCCTGGGCCTGGCTTTCCCAGTCCTCTCACCCCCTCCGAGATGAAGGTACTGAACCTCGGCAGCATCTGATAGAGCCCCGGGTCCGTGGCAATGCTCTGTAGGGCCTCCTGTAGGAGGAAGGAGGCAAGTAAGAGTCGGGGACGATACTGTGGGGAGCAATCTGCAAGGGTTGCAAGAGGGGCCTCGGAATGGGGAGAGGCAGCCGGGCCCTCACCGCTCTCTTGGCCTCACAGGACCCCACACAGGCTTCGGTGATCTCCTTGTAGTACAGCTGCTGCTCCACAGACAGCTCATGGATGCTTCGAGGCTTCAGGCGTAAAGAGGCCCCCTCCAGCATGGGGGGTGCCTTCTTCTCTTTCCCTGTATGAATTGTGAGATGGGTATGAAAAAGAAGACTCCGGACCCAAGACAGACCTGAACCTGCCCCTTCCCCTGACCTGCTCCCTTTAGGCTTCTGAGCCTTGCTGGGACCCTCACTTGCTTCACAAATGACCATCTGGTCTTGGGAAGGGTTGAGAGAGGCCTGGCCCAGAGAACTGACCTTTGCCGTCAGCTGGGGTGGCCCCTTGACCTTTGCCTTTCAGGGGTCCGTCTTCTTCCTGGCCTGGCTTTGCGGATTTCAGGGGTTCTGTGGCCTCAGCCTTCTGCTGCTCCTTGGGAGCTGGTGGGAAACCAGTCATAGCAGCAGGAGTGATGAGAGTGGAGGCCGATGTAAAGGAGCAAGGCAGGGGAGGGGTGGGAAGGGAGCAGGTTGCAGGAACAGAGAGGTTTACCTGGGGGTGGGTTCTCTGGTATAGCTGGCTGGCAGCCTTCGATGCTCAACCAATGAGCTGTGAGAAAGGAAGCTGTTGAGTTGAACTGCGGGACATGGACATTAGGAAGTCACTCCATGCTAAGGCAGGTGTGTTTTGGCTGCTGCTCCCGGCTGTGCCACTCAGGAATCCCACAGTGAGCTTCTTCACTGGTGAGGGTCCTCACACCGGCACGCCTCACTCCTTTCTCTGCTCCCTGGCACCCTGCCCACCCCTCTGCTAACCTTTGAGGCACACATCCAGAGGCACTCGAGGCAGAGGGGTATTGATGATGTCACTCAGGTCAACCTCCTTCTCTTCATAGAAATAGAGCTCTCGGCCCCCACCAGATGCAAAACGGAAAGGAATGAATTCCTGAGCATGGAAGCCGTAGAGTGGCTGTATCAAAGAGAGACGCTGGCGTGAGAAGGGAGCCTGGGAAGAGGCAAACGCAGCATCTGGGAGGATGGTAGTTCATCTGGGTCCTCCTGCCTCCCTCCGGTCTCTCCCAATCACCTCAACATTCTTCAGTTTCAGTGCATAATCAATATCACTGGTGGTGAGCTTCTGTCGCTTCCCCATGTGCATGAACTTGAGCGCATCCTGGAGGCACGAGGACAGGATTAGAGACTTCGGCCATCAGCCTAAGGCCAGGAGGAAGAAGGGATCTGGGTAACATCCAGCCCCAAAGCAGGTCTGGGAAGAAAGGCCCAGTCACCTGTGCGATCTCCTTGATCCGGTAGCTGACTTCATCTGTCAGCAGCTGGCAGGTTTCTTCCTGAATCTGAGCGATGCCCATTGATTCTGCCACGACCTTCATGGACTCAGAGGGCAGCACAGTGTTGCTGAGCTTCAACTTCTTCTCCTCGGCCATGCTGGAGCGCTGCCTCCTCCTTGGAAGGACGCAGTCCCAGGCTGGAGTGATGGAGACCCTGGCAGGTAGATGGAGCAGGCAGAAGACAGAAAAAAAAAAAAAACACAACTCAAAATCTCTACCAAAACTGAACTCCTGACCTCTACCTACTCACCTGCTGCTCCAGGCCCACTTCCTTCATTTCTTAGCAATGAAGTACGATCTAGCTCTTTATCTGAACACATTAAATCCCTCATGTTACATCCACTAGACAATCCAATGAGATTCCTCACTCCATTTGTCAACCCATGTCACCACCATCTAATTCCTGCATAAAAGACAAGCTCTTTCTGCTCCTACCTCAGTCTCTTTACATCTACTTGTTTTCAGCACCCAAAACGATTGTCAAAATATAAACTAGGTGCCAGGGATTTAGCTCAGTGATTCCAGCACCTGCCTTGCAAGTACAAGGTGCCTAGTTTGGTCCCTGGTAACCACATACAACAATGCTGGGTGTGTAGACTCATGCCCACCAGCAATCAGAACCACATACCACAGTACCGGGCGTGGTCGCTTACCCCTGTAATCCCAGCACTTGGGAGGCAGAGGCAGGAGGATTGCTGTGAGTTCAAGGTTGAGCAGCTCAGGGCCAGCCTAATCTACAAAAGTGAGACCCTGTCTTAAAAAAAAAAAAAAACAGATTGTCATTTCTCTGATGTAACAGTTCCATGTATCGTAAGAACCTGTATAATGCCCTTCAAGATTTGCTTCTTCCCATTACATCTCCGATCTTCTGTCTTTCCTTCTATTTTGTTCAACCCTATCATCTGCCTTGCTGTTGTTTAAATCTGGCAGACGTGCTTTAGCTTCATAGTTTTTGCTCTGGATTCTTCCTAGATGTGTGTCTACCCTGACCATGCTATTTTAATCCCTTATTCTGCCCTCGTTTTTCTTTTCCATAGAATTTAACATCTTCTACCACAATATCATTCTCAATTATCAACCTTATCCACAATGTGGACAAGAATCTTTATTATTTTTATGGAAATATTCTGGGTGGTGCCCCAGGCATCACAAATACTGTTGTACAAATGGATGAACTGCAAGGCTTAGAGATGCAGGTGTTCAATAAACAATGGATATCACAATTATCAGGTGACCAAGGCATAGGCCAAGTCTGTTTATTTGAGTCGAAAGGGATTGAGAGCTGAGAGGAAGATTGTACTCAAGTGTTCAGAATTGAGTGCTGACGGAGAATTTGGTACTTTTCAAACCATCCCAGCTCCCTGCACAGACCTTTATAAGTCTTACCTATAAGGGGCACAATTACTTAATATATACTTTGTGTCAGGTATACAAGAAGCAATCGTGACCCAGTTCTCTGGCGAACTCCTACTAATCTGTCATTACCCAGCGGTACACTCTGCCAGTAAGGGCTCAAAGAACACGCTACAGCTTCGGTAGAGTCCCTAATCACTGGGAACTGTAGAAGGGCTTCTCAGAGCAGAGCTAATTTGAGCTGTACACTGCAGAAATTTCCCAGCGATGAACCAGTGAAGATCCTTACGCAGCGCAAAAGGAAGCTCAGAGAATCCACCCCATCTACCCCGACATCTCGGCAATGCATCCAGAGTCCCCACGCGCACAGACAACCAACCAACCGTCCTCTTTCCAGTCCCCACAAGGGCCCCTAAAGGAATCTCCCCCTGCAGTACCCTTCAGACCCGCCCCCGCCAGCCCAGAGCCGGGAGCAGTAAGCGCCTCTCACCGTTGCCGAAGCGCCGTTCACCCGGCGCTCGGCGCCATCTTGGCCCCGCCCCCTCCCTGCCGCAGGTTCTGGCAGAGACCGAGAGCAACTCGCCGCCCCTTCCTCAAACCACAATAAATCATCTGATCTCAGAGCCTTAAATCACATAAAAATATGTTTCTAAATATAATGTAAGAATCACATGTTTTTACTTTAATTACTTCAATTTATTTCTTCTCTACCCAGCAGCCAGGACCTGTAGGAGGCGCCACAAATCAGAGGCGGGGAACTTTACAGCGCAGAGGCCCTGCCCCTTTCGGGCTGGTTCGGCGCTTGCGCATATCAGGCGGGACTGGATTTTAATGTTGCCGCCTACCGCCTCGGAATTTAAAGGGCCCGCTCCCTTCCCTAAGTTGGTTTGGAGTCAATGGTTGTTTGCGAAAGGCTCTTTGTCATGGGACCTGTACGGTTGGGAGTATTGTTATTCGCTGTGGCAGTGTATACTGCTTGGGCTGACACGTCGCAAGAGGAAGACGATGACACAGAACGCTTGCCCAGCAAATGCGAAGGTATCAAAAGAGAGAAGTCCCTATTAACATCTGTTTGCCCCACTTCCTCCGTTTAGACCAGACCGGGTGGGCGATGATGGGCGCGTTACTCGACTTCCTTGACTTCCAGTTCAAGATTCTGGTGGAGCCTGGCGGAATTGGAATGGGATCAAGGGAAGCATGCTTAGTGCCATCCCAAAACTGTGGTATTGTTTCCCTGAGGAAGCCTGCTTTTTCTTCCAAGTTTGGGCCCCTGTGCACTGTAAGAATTGTAGCTCAGGGACTGTCTGCTCTGGATCTCCGACTCTACCGAGCATCAGTACGTGATGTTTCCTTCTTGTCATCTACCAGATCTCAATCTGGAGAGCTTGCTGGCGGGCGGGGTGCGCAAGGTTCCTCTGACACCGTCTGCCCCGCCCTGGCAGAGACGCTGCCAAATTACAGCCCCCATCGCACCCCGAGGGTGTCTGAGGATGAGTAAGTCCTGGAAGCTCATAAACAGCTGATGGGGAGGCCACACAACTAAGTTTCACAGGAGTGTGAGGCTTCACGGAGTGTGAGGCTTCACAGAGTGTGTGTGCTGTAAGGATTTTATTCTTTGTGGCGGCTTCCTTGGCTGCATTCGCATGGGACGCAGATGGGAAGCGGCACTTCAGAGTCTCATCATTGAGGGCCCTGGTTCCCTGGTTTGTTGCTTCCCCGACTTTATTTTCTTCCTGAAATTCTTTTTCTCTTCACCTGATATTTCATGACATTTCACTATCAGTGTTCCTATCAACTTAGTTCTAACATCACACCTTCTTTTACTTCTGCGTCCCATTCTTCTGCCCCCCCCCTTTCCTAAACTCAGATGGAATCTTGGCATTTTTTGCCGGAATGCCTACACAGACTTCTAAGGTGATCAGGATACGCGTAAATCTCCATTGTACAGGCCCAGGCTTTCCTACCTCCTCATACCCTGACCCCATGCCCACAGTGCCCGTGGTTCAGGCAACACTGATTGTCTCACGGTCAGGAGCCTCCTTTTTTCTGTTGTAACTCTGTGACTTTGCTGTTTTTCCTGTTGTGGGAAGTAATCCTATAATAGCCATTCCTCAATACTCAGTTTAAACACCTTTAGAAGTCTTTTCCCTTATCTGTCACCTCCTGCTGATCCATAAGCTCCTGCAGGAGAGAGAGTACTTGCGAATCTCAAGCTTTGCACACTGCCAGGCACATTTAAGCCCTCTGATTACTTGTACCTTTGTTTAGTTTCTTTTTTCTTTTCTTGGGACCACCAAGTGCCAGGTGAATGCCAGGTGATGAAGAAAACAGAATGAATAAGCATCATGTTCATTTGCCCTGGTGGAATTCTAAAGCTGGTAGGAAGACAATAAGTGACCTTTGAATGAGCTTTGCATTTCTTAATCAGATTGTTTCCTGGTTTTAGCGCCTGCTGTAGGGCCCATCACACCATATTATTATCCGTGTATTTCAAGCTATACTGGCAGCCTTCCCATGGACAGAGATCATGGATTCTTGGAGGGGGGTTCGACAAGGTCTCACTATGTATTCCAGCCTAGCCCCCAACTTGTGAGAGTCCTCCTGCCCCATTCTCCTGAGTGCTGGGATTAGAGGTGTGTGCCACAATGCCCGGCAGTGGGTCTTTCTGTTCTCTGTACTGTTACCATACATACAGGAGCAGCTCAATAGATAATTTCAGCATAACGGCCAACACTTATATAACCACTTTTATCTTCCTTTTACCTTTATGGGGGTCACAGTATCATCCCCATTTTAGAGATGAAGAAATTCAAGATGAAGAGACTGAGGCACATCAAGATTGTCACACAGCGAATAAGAGGCTGAGGTGGCATACTCTGCTGCCTTTGGTCATTTGCAGAACTGCCGGTGTGTTCACTTTCTTTCACATTCCCTTGAACATCTCTCCTCATTATCAGTGTGTAAGCTGCTGAGCATGGAGCTGCAGGAGAAGCTGAGTCACACTGGCCGATCTCGAGAGGTGTTGGAGCTGGGGCAGGTGCTGGATACAGGCAAGAGGAAGAAACATGTGCCTTATAGCATTTCGTAAGTTCTTTGGTGCTCCTCTTCCTTCCAGCCCCTACGGTTATCCTGAGAGTCCCTGCAGCATCCAGCGAGTCTTTTTGTTCTCATTTTCCCACAGAGAAACGAGGCTGGAAGAGGCCTTGGAGAATTTATGTGAGCGGATCCTGGATTACAGTGTTCACGCTGAGCGAAAGGGGTCACTGAGATATGCCAAGGTCAGCTCTTTCCCCAGGGCAGGACCCCAGTCTAGGAACAAAGACTGATATCCCCTGAGGCTCTTAAGAGATGTACCTCCAGTTCTCCCCAGCTCTCCCCTCCTTATATTCAGGCTCTTGCATGTCGCCCTCATTGAACTCATTCCTGAGACTTCAGTAGTTGACAAAACTGATGTGGTGGAAAAGGGAAGGAAGAGGTGGTACTTCACGGGACCAGTCCTGTATTCTCCATCTGTCAGGGTCAGAGTCAGACCATGGCGACACTGAAAGGCCTGGTGCAGAAGGGAGTGAAGGTGGATCTGGGGATCCCTTTGGAGCTGTGGGATGAGCCCAGCGTGGAAGTCACATTCCTCAAGAAGCAGGTAGGATGAGATACTATGGTGTCCAGGTGTGAGGTGGGAAGGGAACCTGAGGTGGGGAGCTGGGCCCTAGGGTTTGGCCTCTGAGCAGGGAGAAGGGAGCAAAGTGAGAAATATGCCATCCATTAAAATGGGTATAAAAGCATATCAAGAAGTAACATTGTAGCCAGGCATAGCGGTGTACACCTTAGATCTCAGTATTCTGAGAGGCTGAGGGAGGAGGATCACAAATTGAGTCCAGCCCCAACAACTTAGTAACTAAAACTTTGTCCAAAAACAAAAAATAAAAAAGGGCTAGACGCTCATTGGGAAGGCCCTGAGCGTCACTCTCCGAAGAAGAAAGAAAGAAAAAGAGGAAGAAAATCAGAGGCTAATACTATCATCCCTCAGTGCTTATTGAGCACCACTGTGTGTCCCTGATTGTGGACCACACACTTGCCAGCGGCCACCTCATTTTACTCATGAAACAACTTGATATGGTGGGTCTGGCTGATCAAAGGACTATTTTATAGGAAAGGAGCTGAGACTCAGAATTTAATAACCTACTTTGCAGAACAGGAGCTAGTAAATGTTTGTTGAATGAGTAGCAGACATCTAGTAAGCCAAACTTAACCTGGTGACCGACCTCAAGTGAAAGTGGGAGGCAGAGGGTGGAGAGCAAAGAGGAGGGTTTACAAAGTTGAGCTGATTCGATACCAGGCCCTCTTCCACTTGACCAGTGTGAGACGATGCTAGAGGAGTACGAAGATGTGGTGGGAGACTGGTACTTCCACCACCAGGAGCAACCCCTCCAGCATTTTCTCTGTGAAGGTCATGTGCTCCCAGCAGGTGAAACTGGTAAGTGAGGAAGGGTTCCTCTTGGGCCAGGCTGCCACTTTCCCTGTTCCCAGACTCAAAATTTAAATTGTTTTCTCTCACCCCACCTAGCATGTCTACAGGAAATGTGGACTGGAAAGGAGAAGCTCACAGATGGGCAAGAGAAGGAAGAAGGGGAAGAAGAGAAAGATGAAGAGGAAGAGGAAATGGCAAAGAACGAAGGACGTGCCAAGCATGACCCAGAGGATCTTTGACCCTTGCCTTTAAACCTCCAGGGGAGGTTTATGGAGAAGAACCCTCTGAAGTCTGAACCCTCTGTTGTCCTTGCCCCACAGCTTTTAGGGTGCGTTAGTGTGTGAGTGACCGAACCCCAACACTTAACTATTGTTTACCATCTGCCATCAGGCGGGATATTGGGGATGAAGGATGGCATGAGTATAGGGAGAAAGGTGGGAGCAGCAAGCAAAAGTCCTGCCTCCACAGAGGAGCCCTATTCCTGTTATTCCAGCCCCTTAATTGGCGTGTGCGCGTGTGCGTGCGTGTGTGGTGACAGCCTTGAAGCATTTTCCTTTCAGTGTTTTTGCTGCTCCCAGAGGTCAGGGGTGGCATGGAGCTGTGAGTCTTGGGAAAGGCACTTTGCTTCTCAAAGGATCTTGGTTTCAGAGCCTTACAAGGAAGACGACAGAACAAACCTCTATGACTTATGTGCACTATCTGCATTCAGTAGGCTGCATACCACGAACCTGGGAACAAGAATGGGATGCTGGGTGAGGGTGAGGTGGTGCTAATTAGGTTAGGTGGGTTGTTTACTTTAATCTCACAGGTGCCAAATTTTATATATGGCTATTAAACTTTTTAAAAAAGTATCAACTGGCGTCAATTACAAACATCCCTGCACACGACATCTGATTGATGAGGCAGCGTGCAGCGTGCGGACGGCGAGGCTGTTGGATGCTAGCCAACCAACAGCTAATATGCTCGGATGCTTGGTAGTTTTTGCAGCCCAAAGAGCCTGGAAGGGTCGCAGGGCTGAGGACTGGGTTTGGGCGGCATTCGAAGGCTCAAATTTTAAGATGCGTGGGACACAGTTATGTATGTGGCGCCGCTCCGGCCGCCATACTCGGGATTACGGGAGCTCGCAGAGGTCAAAATCCCCCGCGCTTGTCCGACTTCTGTTTTTTACCCAATCAGGAAGACTTGAGATGAAATAACTAGATCCAAAGCAGAGAGAAGCTAAGGTCAGTGGGAGGTAAGGAGAAAAGACACCCCTAAAGGATAACGAGTGAAAACCTACACACCCCCGGGGCGGGGCCGGAAACACCGAGAGGGCGGTCGCGTGGAGAAGCAGGTTGGGCAGTACCATCTTCCGCAGGGGGGTTCGAGCTCGGAGGAGTCGTCCACCGCCCCATTTTCTCTCCCAGCCGGTCCCCATCTGCCATGGGCAGCGCAGTGCGGACCGAACCTCTGAGCGGGGCGCCTGTGCTGGTGCCCGGTGACGCCTACTCGGTGGTGGTACTGCTGCAGGGCTACGCGGAGCCGGAGACCGTAGGCGACGCCGTGCGCGCGGACGGCTCCGTCACCCTGATCCTGCCCCAGGCTTGGGACCCGGCCTCCAGCCAACCCGAGGCTCCGCCCTTGGGCGGCGACGCGAAGACAGCGCTGGAGAAGGCGGCGCGTGGCCCCATCCTCGTGGACACCGGGGGACCCTGGACTCGGGAGGCGCTGCTAGGGGCCCTGGCGAAGCAAGGCTTGTCTCCGGGAGACGTGACTCTGGTAGTGGGAACCCACGGGCACTCGGATCATATCGGGAACCTGGGGCTGTTTCCGGGGGCAGCCCTACTGGTCTCGCACGACTTCTGCCTTCCCGGGGGCCTCTATCTGCCGCACGGGCTGAGTGAGGAGCAGCCCCTGCGCCTGGGGCGCGGGCTCGAAGTGTGGGCCACGCCAGGGCACGGGGGCCAGCGGGACGTGAGCGTGGTGGTAGCAGGCACGGCCATGGGGACCGTGGTGGTGGCCGGTGATGTGTTTGAGCGCGATGGAGACGAGGACTCGTGGCAGGCGCTGAGCGAAGACCCAGTAGCGCAGGAACGGAGCCGAAAGAGGATCTTGGGCAGCGCCGATGTGGTCGTGCCAGGTCATGGAGCCCCTTTTCGGGTGATCAGAGACAAATAGTTGGAGCAACACCCAGGAGCCAGTGGTCGGAGATCAGAAGCGGACGCTGCGAGAGTGAGCCCTGAGGTGGACTGGACTTGTGTCAGGGAGGCCCTCCAAGGAGGAACATCCGGGATGGGGAGAGGCCCTGCTCAGTCAGTCGGAGCAGCAAGGAATGTCATTCACTTCCGGCCTCCCCAAAAGTAGTTTTTCTAAGGACAGGCTAGTGCCATTATCAGTATCACTCTTCACCTCTGCAGTCCTCAGTAAAATGAAAAAGGTCTTGTGAGGGTCTCCAAAATAAAAATAGAAACTGTCTTAATGTAAATGTAAAACGTCAATAATGCTAATATGCAAATGTGGTAACTAGTCACCAGGGGACACTGAAGTTAACCAATTACCTATTTCACACAGGGACCAGGTTGGTGAGAAGAGGTGTGCAGGGCACATCAATGACACCCTCCCCAGTTAGTCACTTGGCTGATTCAGTCACTTTGTTCCTTCAGTGGGTATTTACACCAGCAGTGTCCTGAACACTACTGTGGGTTATGGCACACAATAGTAAGCAAGCCAGACAAACTTCCTGTCTCTCACTGGAGATCACATTCTACAGAAACAAACAAGTAAGCAATAACGATAATAGTAGCTATGACATGACCTTTGGTTGTAGGTAGTGATGTGGGGCAGGATGAGGAGGAGAGAGGGGGCACTTTAAGTTTGAGTGGATAGGAAAAGTGTGGGAAGATGTTTAAGAAATTGAAGCTGGGGCCGGGGATACAGCTCAGGGGTTCTGGCGCCTGTCTTGCAAGCACAAGGGCCTGGGTTCGATCCCCGGTAACCACATAACAATACTGGGCGTGGAGACTCATCCCAGCAGCAATTAGTACCACATACCACAGTGCCGTGTGTGGTGGCTCACGCCTGTAATCCCAGCACATGGGAGGCAGAGGCAGGAGGATTGCTGTGATGTGAGTTTGAGGCTGAGCTCAGGGCCAGCCTGAACCATAAAGTGAGACCCTGTCTCAAAAAACCTTAAAAAAAAAAGAAATTGAAGCTGGAGACTAATGGTGGCACAGGCCTGTAATCTCAGCACTTGGGAGGCTGAGGCAGGAGGACTGCCATGAGTTCAAGCCCAGCCTGGGCTACAAAGCAAGACCCTGTCTTAAAAAATAAAATACAATTTTTAAAAAAAGAAATTGAAAGAGAAAAAAAACGAGTCATAGAATCTCGACGAAGGGCACTTCAAATATAGGGACAATACAAGAAGTTCCCGACGCCGGGACAGCTTGACCCGATTTACCAACAAAGAGTCTCATGGAGTTGAACTACAAAGGGTCATGGAGGAGTCGTCAGAAATGAAGGTGCAAGGCTGGGTATTTAGCTCAACAGCACCATGCCTGCCTGGCAAGCACGTGGTCCCAAGTTTGATCCTCGGTACCCCCTTCCCCAAAAAATGAGGGTGCAGATTAGGAAGGGCCACCATGCAGGATCTTGGGGATCACGGTAAGAAGTCTGGGATTATATTGAGATGGGAAACATTGGCTTTCAAGCAGGATATAATGCTACGGACTCATTTGTTTCTCAAATAATCAGTGATTCTGAGTGGAAAAGATGTTGGGGTGAGGCAAGAATAGAATCAGCTGAACTAGTAAAATTACAGCCTTTCAGTCAGAGAAGTTGATGGCACCTGCCTTTGGCCTAGAGGTTTTATTATGCACATAATTCTCTGCCAACTCAGCCTTACGACCCGCGGAAGCCCTCAGGTGGGACAGACAAAGGACAGGAACAGGTTCACCTCATTGCGGACAATGAGCTTCCCCGGGTGGATGCTATCCAGGATGGCCAGGCTGGAGGTCATTTCCCAGGCGTCCACCAAGGCCACACGGAGACCAGAAAAGGCCGCTCGAAGCAGCCGGTTCACCTGCAGAGTGAACCAGTCGCTGCCATATACGGACTTGTAGCCAGTGTTGGCCAATTTGATGACCACAAGAGTGCTGGGTTCCCGGGCCAGCAGGGCTATCACAGCTGCCCGAATCCCTGCCAGGCGTCGAGCAAAGATGGACGGCGGGAAGGTGGTGAAGTGAGCTCCCAAGCCCAGCACCACCACGGTGTGGGGGCCCCCGGCCAGGCCCGCCAGCTCCCTGACCACGGAGTGCAGGGAGGCCACGGGCGTGCGCAGGGAGCGCAGGGGCCAGCTGTGTGCCCGCCAGTGCAGCACTATGCCCCGAGCTGCGTCCACGGCCATCAGCGGCCCCACCTGGTATGTGACGTGTAGATCCACCGGCTTCAGGGCTGTTGGGAAGATAAGAGTAGGAGCCAAGAGTTAATAAAGAGCTGCACTTCAGGGCTGGGGCTTGAGGTCAATGGCACCACACCTGCCTCATAAGTACAGTCCTGAGTTTAATCCCTGGTACCAGGAAGAACAGAAAACTGCTTCCTCATTTAAAAACACAAATGCTGTAGCATCTCTTCTTAGCACATGAGCAGCTTGTGGCCAGCTGGCCTCACGCTCTCCCTAACCTATGTTAATGGCAGTGATTTTCTAGTTCCCTAGTATGAAGGCTTATTCTTGGTCCTCAGCCTCTTAGTCTTTAGCATTCTGTCTCACTGATCTTCCTGAGGGAACTCTCTTTTCCTAGTTGTCACTATTGATCGGGTCCTGACTGAGCTCCTCAACTTGGATTCTCCCACTGGCTTCCTTCTGACACCACTGGATGAAGATTTATCCCAAACTGGAAACTCCAGCTCAGGTTTATTCCCTGTGCCATGGTGTCTAGGAGCACCTGAGCTCTGGCCTATACACTGAGATACTAGACTAGGTCCTCTACGCAGACTCCAGCATACGTGTCCTGCTGTGTGTTGCAAGGTCACATTTGCCCCAAGGGGAATGTTTTTAGGATTCACAGGCATCACATCATCCAGAGGGCTCTGATTGTGCCAGCCTTTTGTCCTGGTCTTTTATCTGTCTTTAGAAACATCTCTTGTTGAGGGAACCAACCCAGTCCACCGTGCTCTCAGCAGAATTATCTCAAAGTGACTTTGCTAGATTACTTGGTTTTTGTTTTTTTTTAGGTTTTTTGAGACAGGGTCTCGCTTTTGTGGTTCAGGCTGGCCCTGAGCTCAGCCTCCAACTCACATCACAATCCTCCTGCCTCTGCCTCCCGAGTGCTGGGATTCCAGGCGTGAGCCACCACGCCCGGCACTGTGGTATGTGGTACTGGTTGCTGCTGGGTGTGGGTCTCCACACCCAGTATTGTTATGTGGTTACCGGGGAATCGAACCCAGGCCCTTGCGGCTGCAAGACAGGCGCCGGAACCACTGAGCTAACTCCCCGGCCCCCTACTTGGTTTTTGTTTTTGAGACAGGGTTTCACTACATAGTTCAGCCAGGCCTTGAAGTCACTATGTTGACTAGGCTGGCCTCAAACTCTTGGCAATCCTCCTACCTCAGCTTCCCAAGTGCTGAGATTACTGGTGTGCACCACCACACCTAGCTCTGCCAGTTTACTCCGCACTATGTCAATATTGAAATAGCTGGGACTGGGTCTCCTCTTCCTCCCAGAAGAGGAGCTGTATCTAAGAAAACACTTCTGGGAAGCTAGAGGCTTCTGTTTCTTTCTTTCTTTTTTTTTTTTGAGACAGGGTCTTGCTTTGTAGTTCAGGCTGGCCCTGAGCTCAGCCTCAAACTCACATCACAGCAATCCTCCTGCCTCTGCCTCCCGAGTGCTGGGATGACAGGCGTGAGCCACCACGCCCAGCACTGTGGTATGTGGTACTGGTTGCTGCTGGGCGTGAGTCTCCACACCCAGTATTGTATGTGGTTACCAAGGAACCACACTGAGGAATCAAACCCAGGCCCTTGAGCTTGCAAGACAGGTGCCAGAACCACTGAGCTAAATCCCCAGCCCAAGGCTTCTGTTTCTTGAAAAGAGAGTAGACAGGATCCCAGTGGCCCAGGGTGGGGAAACTGTGGTTTTCAGACAATTCCTGTAAACCAGCAGCAGCCCACCTCTGGACTGTTTTGCACCTGGAAGTTCCCAGTGAGGCTGTTTTCACACTTGTAAATAAGAAGGGAGAGTGGTGTGGAGGGGGAAGTTCCCCTTGATGAGGACACAGATTCACCCTGTGGGGCCCACATACTGCTCTCTCTGCAGGATGAGAGGGCAGGTCAGGAGGCCGCCCACATGCGTGCTCATATTCTTTCTTTTCTTGCTCATCCTCAACTCTCATGTTATCCCTTTTCCCAAGAAGGCCCATTCCTTAATCCATGCTGTGTCATACTGTGGCATTTCCCCTAACCCCTGGCGTATGAGAGGTAGACACTCAGATGACAGTCCACTTGTAGGACACCTACCACTTTATCTTTGTCCCCAAAAGAATAAATACCAAAACCTCAAAGCTCAGCCATCTCATTTCAACTTTAGTCCTATGTCTTCAAATACCTTGCTGAGTGTCCCCTTAGAAGTACAAAACAGACACACTGCCTTCTTCCACTCCTTTGCCCTTGTTATCCAGAGCGACAGTCACCTCCATTCATTCTAGGACCAGCCAGTCAGCAGTCACCACTGTCCCTCCAGCATCCTCCTTTACTGTGGATACTATTCCTTTCCCACTGTACCCTCACTTTACCATTGTCTTATAACTGGGCGTTGGTCTTGTCTTGCTTTTTTGCAGTGCAATCTGCCCAACAACATAAAAATGCTGCTTTTCAACATGAACCTTCAAATTCTGATTTCTCTACATTTTCCCTTCAATCCCAGCTCCACCCCTCCAGCACCCCCCTCACAATCCTCAGTTCCAGCCACAGCTGTATATACACCTGCCATCTCGCAGATATGAGCCCCCGTCGTACACTTCAAGGTTGAGATCAAGCATGTTCTGAGCATCTTGGTCCCGGATCCTTGTCTCAAATCGAGGCATCCTGTCCTTTCATGCCACTTTCGTGAAATTCAGGCATTCTGCCCCACTGAGATAATTTTCTACCTTCTTTGAGCCCTGGTTCTCCTCTTATTCTCTTGGTTGTCCTACCGAGGGAGCAGAATATCCCTCAATACTCACAGGGCACGGTGTCACGCAGATACTCCCACCACTGCCGAAGCGTGGAGTCCCCCATCATGTGGACGATGCGGCCGGCCAGGCATCCCAGGATGCTGTCAGCAGTGGGGAAGGACCGGCTGGAGCAGGCCAGAGAGTGCCACACACTTCGGTGGTAGAAGCCGGAGGGCTTTGGCACTGAGATCCCGGGGCGGCACAGTTGTTTTGGAGGTGGAACTGTAACAGAGCAATCACTGGGTGCAGAAGAGGCCGTTTTAGCCGTGAAATGAATGCTGTCCATTCCTGAAGTACCAGCGCCACTTACCCAGCTTCCTGTTCCTTTCTGGGGCTACTTGCACTGGACCAATACCCTGAGGGAGCATCTTGTCTGTCAGATTCCTGAGGAGAAACTAGTTGGTGAAACTGGACGTGTATCAGGGAAACAAGTCTCAGGACTAAGACAAAAAAGGGGTGTTTGGAAGAAAAAAGTTTCTCAGGCTCTGTGGTTTCTTTTTTAGCATCAGGAATCCTGAAGACAGGACTTGGGAACAGGAAAGGGGCTGGGAAGATACTACTGAAGCATCTATTTCCTTGCCCCTGGACAAGGAGTGCAGGAAGCCAAACTGTTTAAAAATATATCCTGAAGCCAAGTGTGGTGGTACGTGTCTGTAATCCCAGCATTTGGGAGGCTGAGGCAGGGGGACTGTCATGAATGTGAGGCTGGGCTACACAGTGAGTTCATAGCCAGCCTTCACTGCACAGCACAGACTTGGGTTTTAAGTAGCATAGTGAGGTCACCAGAGCAGAAGACAATTATCAATGAAGAGACATAGCTCCTAAAAGAAAGGGGCAGTGCATGCCAAAGAGGGCAATGGAGGGAAATCCTGGGGACAGAGGAAGAAGCATGGGCAAAGTCCTTATTACAGACTTCTCTGGGAGAAGACGGGAAGCAGCTACGAAGGTCTAAGATTGGCTTCTCTGAATAATCTCAGTGGTCTCTGGGCTGTAAGAGTTGTCCTTTATGTATCAGACATCTGGTCCTAGGGGGATTTAAGGCAGAAAGAGGCTACGCAGGGCTGTAAGAACCTAATAAAAGGAGGTGAAGGGTGGATTTAGGATTAGGTGGCATGACAAAGACATACTCCAAGGCAAGGTGTGTGCTACTTGCAGGAGTTAGGTAACCATGAGAGAGGCAGTTCCTTCCAGGTCCACAAGGCCCTGGGATTCCAAAACATTATAACATATCACAGAGAAAGACAGCTGGGCCTGGTGCCACACAACTGTAATCCCAACACTCGGGAGGCCAAAGAGGAGGATCACTATGAGTATGAAGCCAGCCTCAGCTACATAGGTACTGGGGACCCCTGAAATGTTACTGAAATCCATTGCAGTGGGCTCCAGTCTTCTACTCAGTGGATGACAGAGACTGAGAAAAAAACAAAAACAAAAACAAAAAAAACCTTAACACCCAGAACTAAGACAGACACCAGCAGGGCACCAAGAAAACCAATGCTGGTGCAGCCAACAAAGGTACTGGCCAGTTCAAGCCACTTTTTTTTTTTTGAGACATGGTCTCGCTTTGTGGTTCAGGCTGACCCTGAGCTCAGCCTCAAACTCACATCACAGCAATCCTCCTGTCTCTGCCTCCCGAGTGCTGGGATTACAGGGGTGAACCACCATACCTAGCACTGTGATATGTGGTACTGATTGTTACTGGGCATGAGTCTCCATGCTAAGTATTGATTGTATGTGGTTACTGGGGAATTGAACCCAGGCCCTTTTGCTTGCAAGACACGGGCTGGAACCACTGAGCTAAATACCTGGCCCACACTAATTTTTTTTTTTTAAACCCTAATCAATTTGGGTAAAGTCGAGCTGTGTGCAAGGGTGAAACTATATGTGAGGTGGCACAGTCAAGTTTCTGTGGAAATAAATGGTAAGCAGGCCTCATACAGGGCATGACAAACCATTTTCAAGTTAGGAACAGAATAGACAAAATATATGACTATAATTATAACGTTGTCCTTCTAGTTAGAAGGTTTTAGTTGTGGGAATGGCATTTGGGTACAAATTACTCTGATCTTAGCACGCACCCTTCAGCCAGACTTGCTTCCCAAACAAGACAGCTATGGCGTTGACTCTTCACAGCCCGCACTGCTTACAGCCTCGCTGGGGCATAATTAATACTGTAGTCCCCTGCACATGCTGAAATCCTGTGTCAAAACACCAACAAGAACCCCTGCGCACAATGCAAAAATGATGGCTGGAGCCTTTTGTAAGAAGTCTTAACATTCTTCTTTATCTCAGTAAATCCACTCTAGTAGTGTTTCTGACCTCTCCACTTCACTTTCTTCATTGCTTTTTTTTTTCTTAGTGAATGCTCTTTTTTTTGGAACACACAGGTTCAGCCCTTCCTCCTCTGCCACGCCCCCACCGAATAAGGCGTGACAAAATAGGGACTGGGGTCCCGGGCGGAAGACCCCTGTGCTTGAGGCTTGAGGCTCCCCAGGCCTAGGACCTGAGTTGAGTATGCTTCGCCAGGAGGCGCGCAGTTAGCCCAGCAGTATGTAAAAACAAGCCGCTTTCTCCCTTCTAAACTATTCTGTTTTTCCCTGTGAACTGTTCTGTGCTTTCTCACCAAGCAAAAATAACATAAGCAAAAAACACCTTATTAGACATAATAGTCTCAGCTAAAATAAAAATAACATGGCCACCTGGCAAAAATACATCAGCAAGTACAAAAAATAAATTAATGTTTACATAAAATCTATGGGAACAAGGTTATAAAAATAGCAAAGATCCATTTCCTTAGAAAAGTTGTGTACAAAACACACTGATCTACAAGAATTTTTATGGTCATGAAAATCATCACTGTCTTACACAACCTTACACAATGTCAAAATAATTAATCACTGCTCTGTTTCTGTTCTTGTTTTTTCCTTAAACTTTTGTCAACCTATAACAATCACCCTTATTTTACAAAGCCAAAAAATCATATATAAAAAAAACACAAAAGGCCTAATAAATTTACAACAACATCACAACCTCTCTTGTGTTCGTGTGTTGTCTGTCCATTCCGACTCCGTTCATTCCTGTCTTCGACAATCCCAAACCCTACACCACAAACAGTCGCCGACACTCCTCTTTTTAAATTACATCTGTTCCTTTGGTGGTTTCACTCAGCCTCCTGATTTTATCTTCTACATTTATCTCTCTGGCCTTCTCTGCCTAATTCCAGATTTTTGTGTCTAAACGTCTGCTCAGCACCTCTGCTAATGCACAGGATCAAATTTGGACTCCCAGGCTCCACCCCCGTCTACCTCACCTGTCGCTTGATCCGTTTTTGGCCGATGGCAAGTCCACCCTTCCACAGGTAGACAGATACAACCTGCTATCAATTCTAAATCTCACTCCTCTCTCGGCCTGCCTGCCTGCCTGTCTCTCTTCCTTTTTGTCCCTCTCCACCCCCTCCGATCCCCTCTCTCCCTTCCTCTTTCTCTTGCTGGCACATTCCACATTCTGTGGTCTCTCAGACAATTCAGTGGTCTCTGCCTTTAAACTATATCCAGAAATGGACCACTTTAACAGTACCTCTACTGCTGCAATTTGAGTCCAAAGCATCTCATTTCTTGCCTCATTCCTGAAGAACTTTCAACCTTTCATGCTCCTTGCTTCTTCCTCAATCTCCCTCTAACACACTCACTCCTAATTTTTCCTCCATTTTTTGTCCCAGCACTGGGGATGGGACAGAGGGTCTTTGCTTTGAGCTACACCCTCTGCCCTTTAAAAATTTCTTTTTTGGGCCAGGGATTTAGCTCAAGCGGTACCGTGCCTATGTTGGAAGCACAAGGACCCGAGTTTGGTCTTGGGTACCTCAAAGAATTTAAAAAATAATAAAATAAAGTAAATAAAAATTTCTTTTTAAAATTTTGAGACACAGTTTCACTGAGTCACTGATTTGCTTAGGGTGAGTTGGAACTTGCCTCAGCCTCTCAGTATTGAAGTTTATCTTCACACCTAGAGTAGTCTGTCTGTCTGTCTGTCTGTCTCTCTCTCTCTCTCTCTCTCTCTCTATATATATATATATATATATATATATATATATATGCATATATATGTCTATGTGTGTGTATGTATATGTTTATGTGTGTATATATATTCATGTGTGTGTATATCTCTCCCAGAGCATTTGTACTATACTACACCCCTAGCACATTTTAAAAAATTTTGAGATCGTGTCTCACTGTTGCCCAGCACAGTGAGTACTCTGAGGTGACTATACGACAGAAGACTGAGGAAGGGCTCCTGACCCACTGAGGTGGGTTCCTTTGTAGGCCGTAGGCAGGCCTTCCTTTGCCACTTAGCTGCAAAGGTCTTGAGAGTTAGATTGCAGTTGAAAGCACAATTATGGGATCATGAATTCACGTCCAGGACACATTCACACCCCTGTGGTTACATGTTTACTGCTTGTTTGCTGCTTCGGAATTGGGTAGCTTCCCCGCCTTCTTCCGGCCTTCGGGCCTCCAGCACCACGGACAGCGTCCCAAACAGCGTAGGGAAGAGATCCAGAGCAACTGGGTAAGGTCGCAAAAGCTAATGAAGCCCCCCCCAACCCCACGCCACCCCGCGTGCCTCTCTATCCTAAGCAATTTGCATACACTAACTCATTAATTTCCCCCCCCATAACTCTACAACATGGGTCCTGTTATCATTTCCTTTAAATGAGAAAAGAAAAATAAAACCCCGAAGTGCAGCAAGCTTATATTATTTAAACTTAAGTAATCAGAGATGAATGACATAAATAGCAATTGCTGAACAGTTACCAGAGGAGCCATCTAGCTTCAGAGGTGCTGGGCTTTGACATGACATGCTGGGTGGCTCCTGTGCTGATCCACTGATTTGTTTTTCTACTGACCAATATAAAACATTGCACAGTTCTTAAAAACCAGGTGCTTTTTTTTTTTTTTTAAGGTTTTTTTTGAGACAGGGTTTCGCTTTGTGGTTCAGGCTGGCACTCAGCTCAGCCCCAAACTCACATCACAATTCTCCTGCCTCTGCCTCCCGAGTGCTGGGATTACAGGCATGAGCCACCACGCCCGGCACTGTGGTATGTGGTACTGGTTGCTGCTGGGCGTGGGTCTCCACACCCAGTATTGTTATGTGGTTACCAGGGAATCGAACCTGGGCCCTTGCGCTTGCAAGACAGGCGCCGGAACCACTGAGCTAACTCCCCGGCCCCAAAAAACCAGGTGCTTTTAAACTGCTGTTGTGTACAGCCAGCACTCAACATGTGACCCGGTGTCTCGGTCACTTTCTCATCAGTGAGTCACAATATCCAGCACCGACACCTTGAAGAAGGAGAGGTTTATCTTGACTCATGGGTTCAGTCTGCAGTCAGCTGACTCCAAGGGAGAGAAAGGAAGGCAGAGGGGCCTAGTAGAGGAAAAGATGCTCAACCCACGGCAGCCAGGAAGCACAGAGAGAGAAGAGGGGAGCGCAGATGAGAGCACACCTTTCCAGGTCACACCCCCAGTGACGCATCCCCACCAGGCCCTGCCTCCTAGAAGCACATTCAGCTACTGCAGTCCTGGGGTGAACCAGTGGTGAGTAGAGCACCTCATGATCCGGTCACCTTCTGAACACATGAGATTTGGGGGTCCATTTTAGATCAAACCATAATACCTGACATGTAGATCAGGTGATCAGAAAGTATTTACTAGACAATAAGAGGTGAATGATGAGTCTAGGCATTCAGTCAGAATAATCATAGAGACCAGGGGTCAGGGGCTGGGGTCTGTATCTCTGATGATACCAGATTTCTTTCCCCTTTCATTTTTCTGGGGAATGAATCTTTGTTATTTAAGAAGCTGAGAGAAAGAACTGAGAAGTTAATTAACTCATCTCTTCTCTTGCCTAAAAGCTTCTCCCAATCAAATCATTGCCACAATATAAAAGCATCTGTACATGTGCAGAGACAGATTGCACAAGTGTCAGGGTTTGGGATTTTAGGACACAAGGGGGAAATGTGGTATAGTGTTTCCCTGGGGCCTGAGCAATGCTTTCCCGAGCACCATGGTTTGGAACAATAATCTTTGTTGGGTTCTGAGCCCTCCCGGCCTATCCTGTGTAATAGCGATAATTGTGTGGTTTGTTGAAGGCTCTTTTTTTGGTATCTCTGTGACATATATGGCCCTCTAATGTGTAAGATACTTCCTGCTGGAGGTTAAAGGAAAAGCCCCTGGACCCAGCAGAGCATGCCGAGGATGAGGCAGGAGGATTACTAGTTCCATTCCCACCTGGAAAACTAAGCAAGATTCTATCTCAAAATAATAATTTTAAGAAAGAGCTGGGGATCTAGATCAGTGTGAAGGTCTTGGATTCAATCCCTAGTAATGTAAATAAAAATAAATAAATACATGCATTTTGGGTTTCTTACCATGACAACAGGGCATCTTCATGTGGTGTGGTCACATTCCAGTAATGGCCAGCTGAATGTCCTATCAGGGAGTCACAGGTCAGGGTCAGGGGCCGGGCACAGAACCAGAGTTCACCCGAATCTTCATCCCTGTAGTAACAGATAGCTCCACTCTCCCCAGTCAACAGAGCATTTACGTTGCAAGTCACGTTTTCTTCATATCCTGTGGGTCCCCGGAAATAGCCTGTGAAGTCAACTGTGGCCTCTTTCTCTCTCCAGATTCTCTGCAGAACCCCAATTGCCTCGCTGGAATGGATCAGCCTCACTTCCACTTCGGCCCTCCCAGTCCAAAGCAAGGGGAAGGACAAGAGGTATGTGCCATTCTCCAGATCCTGGACATCCCCAGCAACTCCTGCGTTCACATAGGGACCCAGAAGCTTTGCCCGGAACATATCTCCGCCATGGGTCTTGGGCTTTCCCCAGTGGTCCCTGGCAACAAGGACAGCCTCAAGGTAGCCTCCCAGGGTGTAGCTGGCCTGTGAAGGACCCCTCAGGTGGTAGGTGGAGGTGTGGGCGCTGGTGGAGGCTAAAATGTCCCTTTTATCTCCTGGAGTCAGAGGCCAGTGCAGAAGATGAGTGAGATTGGTGAGCTCCATGGAGAGGAGGTGGGGGGATCTATGTGCAGAACGGGGCGCCGGGGGCTGGAGGACAGTGCTGTCGGGCCAGGAAACCCTGAAGTACAAGACCTGTGGGTAGAGATAGAGGAGCTGGTCAGTGGCGTGTCACTTTAGGACACAGATCTCAGTACACCAAGCTTAGTCATCTTTTGCTGGGACTCACGCCTGACTCATGCTGTCTCTGACCCAGTCTGGAGCCTCAGCAGACAGCACATGTGCAGATCCCATCTCACGTTTCAAGCCATATGTCTGTGGGTTTTGCTAAGTTCCACAGAGGACAAGAGCGTCTGATCTTCACTGGCTTTTCCCCGCCACCAGAGGGAAGTCTAGGGCTGGTTCCAACGCCCTCAACTCTCCTTTACCCCACTCAAAAGTCCTCTCTCTGGACGCTAAAACCACCCAGACGAAAATTCTTTCCTCTCCTTATTGACTCATGACCTCATCCTAAATTCGGAATGAGGAGTTTGTGGTACACACAGAAGAATACCACCTTTTCTTTAATCCATTCACTTATTGATAGATATATAGGCTGTCGAATTCTGCTGCCATAAGCATGACTACCCATGTATCACTGTAATATGAGGTCTTTTACTCTTTGGGAAGACTCCTGGAAGGGGAATAGCTGAGTCAAATGAAATTTCTATTTTTAGTTTTTGGAGGAATCTCCACACTGATTTTCATAGTGCTTGTGCCAGTTTACATTCCCACCAACAGTGAAGAAGGATTCCTTATTCCCTGCAGCCTCTCCAGCATTTGTTATTATTTTATTTCATGATGAGAGCCATTCTTTCTGGGGTAAGATGAAATACTGGCCTTGCTATTGCCTTTCTCAACTGGCTGGCAGTATTGAACATTTCTTCATACATTTATTAGTCCTTTATACCCACCCCTTCCTCTGGGAAAGTGTCTTCTAATTTCAGATGCACATTTTTATTGGGTCCTTAAATTTGGGGGTGAGGTTAGTTCTTTTGAGTTCTTCGTATATAGTCTACATATTAATCCTTTGTCTGAGGAGTAGCTGGCAGAATTTTTCCAGTCTACAGACTGTCTCTTCACTCTGTTAGTGGATTAATTTGCTATGCAGGAGTATTTTAAGGGGATGTGATGAAATTTGTTGATTCTCAGGATTATTTCTTATGCAACCAGGGTTCTCTTTTCTCTTTCTCTTTCTAAGCATTTGTGCCATCACAACACTTCCATTTTTGGATTATAAGCAGGAAAGTGAAGCATTTCCCAGATGAAAATAACTCATGCTGTTGGTGGACAGACATAAGCAGGAAGAAGAATACTCACCCAAACTGTGGTGACTAACCCCACCACCACAATCTTGTGCCACGTGACCTGTGTGATGGATGAGCTTTTGGAAGTCTGGAGTTGTTTATTAGACATCTGGTATGTGATTAAGATCCTAAGGAGAGAAATTTTAAAATCCAAGAATCAATGATAAATCATCAATACACCACTTATCTATCAATAGTGGCAGTGTCTGAAATTTCCAATTGCATAATTAAAAAGCTCAGCAATACATCTAGCTGCACAATCCAGACTTTGACTGGACAAAGAGTAGCTAGCCCCTGTCACAAGCCATTAGAGATCCTCATTATAATGGATCCTGCAAGTTTCTGGACACCTAAGGATATCTGATGTTTAAACTCTGGCTTTTCACATCACTGGACTCCCCGAAAGGGGCAGCTTCTCTTCCCATAGCACATGGTGTTGGCCCCAAACTGTTCTTTCACCCACGTCAAACAGCAGGAGCTTGAGCAGATGCAGGGGTGGGAGACATGACAGTCACTGTGTTCTCTTAAACAGTAGATTTTCTTCTTTCTCAAGAACCGTAAGGTTCAAAAGGCTACAAAGCTTATGTGTAGTGGGGGTTGGAGGGCAGGTAGGGGGGATGGGAAAAATGAGAATTAAGTCGTGTCATATACTGGTACACATTCTCAATGTTGAGTGCGATTGTAATGTGTATATATTGTGTGCCAATAAAGATTTAAATTAAAAAAAAAAGAACTATGAAGTTCAAGGCTTCTAGAACCCTCTGTGCCCACCAGCCCCTCGATAGTATGCTTGGACATCTCTCCTTTAGTACTTCTTCCAGGCTCACTATTTCCTTCACTTCTTCATCCTTTTCTTGTCTTCCAACCCCTCCACATGTGTGTGACCCATCATATTAGTTTTCCCAAGACCATTAATGAGAATTCATCTCCTGACCTGTTGCTTCCTTGGGAGCTAATTCTCATTGAACATGTTTTGTATGTGTGATATGCTGTGAATATACAAGTGAAGGTTATCAACATGACAATGCAGCAGAAAAGGAGTTAGACTATTCATTGACCTATGGATGCCACCACGGAATGTCCCAGGGGTGGATAAATATCTAAACCTGAAAGGACAATATCAGCCACTAGGAGTCAGGGCGGTGCCAGATGCCACTGATTGGAAAGCTGGCGATGAAGGAAAGTTCCTCCAGATCGGAAAGTGAAAATGAATGGGAGAAAATAACTCCAGAACGTCTGAACTATGAAGAAGACACCGAGGATGACTCAGCACCCAGGGGCCAGATAACCACAACCTTCTAATGGGCACAAGAAGCAGAATGTGGGCCGGGGATGGTGCCCTGAGCCTGTAGTTTCAGCTACTAAGAAGAAAGAATTGCTTGAGCCTAGGAGTTTGATGCCCACCTGGGGAATATAGCAAGATCCTGAATGAACATGAGAGGAAGGAGGAGAGAAAGAAGGGAAAGGAAGGAAGGGAACAAGAAAGAAAGAAAGGAAGAAAAAAGGAAAGTAATGCATTACCCTGGAGCTGTGACTCAGTCATACCATCCATGTTAGTATGAGAGGAAAAAGCAGCAGGCTGTGTCCTCAGGTCTGACAGTGGGATGCAGAAAAGGTCTTCATGGCTTTATAAGGATTTTACCAAAAACTTTCATTTTGCTCTTTGGTTTTGTGTTTTTCCTTGGTTCTTTTATCTGCATATTTTTCCCCCTTGGCAGTCAACTACTAACATGGCAATCATGGCTACTGGGACCAAAACAGAAGAAGAAAAACAAAATAAATGTAAATAAAAGAAATGACATAATATAGAAAAGAACAAAAGTAACAAAATAGGAAACAAATACAAAATAGTGAGAATTGAGCGAGCAAAAGCTGCTGTTTTATAAGCACTAATAAACCATTAAACTTTAGATGAAGTTAATCAAACATAACCAACAGCAAGTATTTTTGTTAAAAGGTACTACAGGCCAGGCATGATGGCAAAAACACTTGTAATCCTAGCACTTGGGAGGCTAAAGCAGGAGGATCCCAGTGAGTTCAAGGCCAGCCTGGAATACAGAGTAGTCAAAGCCAGCCTGAACTAATAGCGAGATCTCTTCTCAAAAAACAAAAACAAAAATAAATAAACAAACTAAAAAGATACTACAAAATCACTGTGAGTAAAAACAGCATGACCTGAGGATCAATGGAACAGATTAGAAGATGCAGAAACAACTCCAAACACACTCAGCCACCTTATCTTCAACAAAGGGACCAATGCCTTCAGGGGAAGAAAGAGAGTCTCTGATAAATGGTGCTGGAAAAACTGGATTTCCACATGCTAAAGCCCAAAACTAGAGCCAAGTCTTTTACCATGCACTAAGCTAAAGTCAAAGTGGATCAAAGATCTAAATATTAAAACAGAAACACTTAATCTGCTGGAATAAAAACTATGTAAAACTCTGAAAGACATCAGTATAGCCGAAGACTTCATGAACAAAACCTTGACTGCATGAGGTATGTTATAAAAAATCAACAACTGGGCTCTTGTCTTATTAAAAAGCTTTTGCACAGCCAAAAAAATCATCAATAGAGGGAAGAAACAATCCACAGAGAGGGAAAAAAAATTTGCGAGCTGATACTCAAAGGACTAATATCTAGTATATATAAAGAACTCAAAAAAACCAGACACTCCAAATTTGAAGACACAGTCAAAAACTAGACATCTGAAATGAATAGACACTTCTCAGATGAAGAAGTATAAATGGCAACTAAATATATGAACAATGTTCAACATCACTAGTCAGTCGAGAGATGCAAATTAAAATAACCCTGAGGGCCAGGGATTTAGCTCAGTGGCTCTGGTGCCTGCCTTGCAAGTGCAAGTGCAAGGGCCCGAGTTGTATCCCTGGTAACCACATACAGCAATGAAGGGCATAGAGACTCACGCCCGCCAGCAATCAGTACCACATACCACAATCCAGGGCGTGGTAGCTCACACCTGTAATCCCAGCACTTGCAGTGGCAGGAGGACTGCTGTGATTTCGAGGCTCACCTGAATTACAAAATGAGATCCTATCTCAAAAAAGAAAAATTATCTTATATATAGGTGCAAATTCCCTATAGTGAATGTGAAGCGTGACCACTGTGGGGTCCTCTGACAGACCACTGCTCATTTTGAAGAAGGACCAAACTCAGTTTAATTGCAGGCAGTTTTCAATGAATTCACATTGCCTTGGAAGCCTTGAACAGAAGCTGACACTCATTTTTATACCTTGATGTTTCTATGGAGGGGGCGACAGCAACCGTAGTCATAGGAGAAACGGTTACTAATCTAAACATAATTATATAAGCACAGAGGCCAAGCAGGGGGAACAGGAGGCTGGCAGGGCTCTCGGAAGTCTCCTTGCTGTAGTGAGTTTGCAGTACAGCAGTGACCACAGTAGCAGTATATCTTCCTCAGTGAGCACAGTTACACAGTTAACCCACAGTGGCCCGTTTTTACATGGGGAGACAGATTTCCACCCTCATTTTCTCCTTTGTGGCTCTGATTGAAGAGCTTCTTCTTTCTCTCTCTCTATCTCTCTTTTTTTCTTTTGAGACAGGGTCTCTATTTGTAGTTCAGTCTGGCCCTACACTCCGCCTCCTTAGTGCTGGATTACAGGCCTGAGCCACCACACCTGGCTTTGTGGTATGCGGTACCAGGGATCAAACTAGGGATCTTGTGCATGCTAAGCAGACGCTGGAACCACGGAGCTAAATCTCTGGCCTGAAAGCTTCATTTTTTATACTGACTTTTAACATCCAAATCTGTCTGTATGAACTCTTCCACAGACAGTTATCTCTTAGCCCATAAGACCTTGGAGGTTGTTTTCCAGTTTATAACGGTCTCTAGCATAGTGTTTAGGGCCCTCATTGCTATAGGTATCAGGCAAGGGTTAAGTAAGCAGAGTCCAATAATAGTGATAAACCTTTTTATCATTGTCTTAAACCTCTCTAGAGCTGAGAACCATCTTTTAAATATTTTTTTGGCATTTTACTCTCTTTTAAAATTTATGTCCTCACATGATGTGAAGGGAAACTAGATTGCCCTATACATAGGGGTTAGCTTTATAGGCAGATTTGATATCCTAATGTGTCATAGCCAAGATTTTAAACTCCCAGGTCGGGCCAGAGATTTAGCTCAGTGGTTCCGGCGCCTGTCTTGCAAGCACAAGGGCCCGGGTTCGATCCCCCAGTAACCACATACCATACTGGGTGTGGAAACTCACGCCCAGCAGCAATCAGTACCACATACCACAGTGCCAGGCGTGGTGGCTCACACCTGTAATCCCAGCATTCGGGAGGCAGAGGTAGGAGGACTGCTGTGATGTGAGTTTGAGGCTGAGCTCAGGGCCAGCCTGAACTACAAAGTGAGACTCTGTCTCAAAACAAAACAAAACAAAAAACTCTCAGGTAGTTTTATTTTGGGGTTAAAACAAATGGGTAGAGCACCATCTTTAGATCTACAGATCTTATATGTAGTCAAATTATGGGCACAGGTTTCCCTGACTTTACAAACAGCAAGACAGTTACAAC
>PVIR01011076.1:0-48278 GCA_004026965.1 Petromus typicus | reverse complement strand
CAAATCCTTGTCAGACCTGGATGTTACCTGGTCTAAGTAGAGAAAGAATAGGGATAGAAGCACTAGAACTAGCTCTAGTACCTAGTAACCCTGTAGTTCAAAGTTCAATTCGGAAAACCCTTGTAACTGACACCAGAGGAAGAACACCTGCCCAGTGAGAATGCAGTTGCTGAACCCTGACCTGAGCCTCTGGAAGGCAGGTCAACTAGTTGTGGACTCAGAGCACACAGCTCTCAACTCCACCCACCATCCTCCTCCAGAGGTCTCAGAGAGGAGGAATGGGGTCCCAGCTCCTTTCATATCACAACCCCGCGCTCCACTCTAGTTGCTCTCCAATCTTTTGTTATTAGCGGGTAGACAATGAAAACTCCGTATGAGCCCCTTCTAAGGCTTTTTAACCCACGTTCTATAGTTTCTGGTGCACGTGGGCTTATCCTAAGATAAAAATGTGACCGGCTGCCATGGCATTTGCCTAGGCCCCAGCCTCTTGTTACCTTGAGCTTATGCTCCTTCCTGTTAATGATGACCGCTGTGATCTGCTGGTCCATGAATATCAGTATCGTGCAGAGAAGAGCTGGGATAATCGCAGCTATCACGGTCCACCAGGGGTTTGGGCCAATAGGATTGATGATCCAACCTCGATCATCCCTGGTTGGCTAATGAGAAAAAAAAAAATAAGACATTATTTTTCTATTTTAAATTAATAATTGTCATTAGGGAAAAACAGATCAAAGTGAATCACAATTATATATTTCTTTATATTTTCATTTGAATGAGAATACTTTTTAAAAAGACAAAGTTAAAAGAAAAGATATGAAATACAGCAACTCCTTAGGAAATTTATGACCAAATCCTCTTTGAAACAGTAAATCCTCAACTATCAACCTGCTGGGGAGTATTTATTAATCCTGCCCCTCCTCCCACTTATTCTCCTAACCCCTGTGCATAAAGGAAGCAACTTATCTCAACATTCGCCCAAGTAAAATACAATTAACTAAATTTGTTCTAAAAAGAATGACCTTCAAGGACAAATATAAATAACTTAAACCAGTGATGGCAAACCTTTTGGAGCCCTCAATGATATAAACAGCCTGCTGCAGCACATATGCCGTAGGTTTGCCACGTCTGACTTGGACTGTCCTCCTCATTGCTCCTGTCCAGAGGCTGGATAATGGGTCCACACCACAACTAAAGGCAAAATGGGGTCAGCTCCATGCATGTCTTGGGCATAGGTTGGACCAGTCCTGCGGTCCTCTCCCATCAGCAGTGCAACAGGAGCCCAGAGACATGAGAAGAGCCCAAGGTGGCTAAACATTCACTTCTTTTTTGTTTTTTGGGTTTTTTTGAGACAGGGTCTCGCCTTCTAGTTCAGGCTGGCCCTGTACTCAGCCTCAAACTCTTAGCAATCCTCCTGCCTCTGCCTCCTGAGTGCTGGGATTACAGGCATGAGCCACCACGCCTGGCACTGTGGTATTGGAACTGATTCATTTTGAAACAGAGCGTCACTAAAGTGCCCAGTCTGGCTTCGTCTTTGGAATCCTCTTGTCCTGCCTGAGTCTCTGGAGTAGCAAGGATTATAAACACGTGCTACCTTGCCATTTTTGCCTTCTAAAGTTAATGCTTTTATTTTTTTCCTCTTGCTTAAGAATTTTTTATGACATTGTCACGAGAGTATTGTGTAATCTTTTGTTTTGCCTCCACAGGAAGGATGTCATGTAGAATTGATTGTGTATGATGTGAGTTAGGGAATCTCCCCCACTGCAGATTTCCAATTGAGAATCTCATAATTTACTTTGTCGTAATCAAAGGTCCACTTGAAAAAAAGGCCAGGGCTGCAAATAGGCCCATAATTAACCAAACTCAACAACAACAACAACAAAGCAAAATTAGTTATGTCTGGAATATTTAAGTCCACATTAGCTGTGATTCTGAAGTTCAAAGGCTCTTTAATACTACTGGCAAGTCCTGCATTATGAATAGGTTAGATCTTAGAAACTTACACAACCTCTGCTTCCTTAATAACAATATTATAAGTAGCAGTTAAGTTCTCAGACAAGCACAAAAACGTATTTAACTGTAATGACATTATAGCCAGTTGTAATAGCACAGGCAGCCCTCCATATTTGTGAGTTTTGTATTTTGTAATGCTCCAGCCCAAGATTGAATATATTTGGGGAAAAACTGCATCATGTACACTTTTTCCTTATCATTATTCCTAAAAACTACAGCATAACAACCACTTTCCTGGTATTCACACTGTATTAGGTATTATAACTAATCTAGAGGTAATTCAACTATATAGGAGGATGTGCATGGATTATGTGCCAATATGATGCCATTTCATTTAATGGACTGAAGCACCTGCATCTCTAAGGGTCCTGGAACCACCTCAGTGGATATTAAGGACAAAGGGGAAGTTTAAGGCTGGGTCCTAAGAGCTGGTGGCTGGGTGGCTTACTGGGGAAGGGAAACATGGAGGGAAGAAAACCTCTCTGCTTCCTGAAAATGAAGCCAGCCATTAGCACCATTTTCTTGGACATTCTTCAATTTCCCTTTCTCATCTCTCTCTTATCTCCCAGAGGCTTGCTTCCCAGAAGGCCCAGAAATTCAATAACTTCTAACTGTCATAAGCCTACCCACCAGGGAACTTTCCCAAGGACAGCTTAATGCTCCTACGTTACCCGTTTTTGTATATATCCACTCCTTCTGCAGGGCTGACCTCAGCTAGGTATGAGAGAGAGAGAGAAAGACAGCTGCTTCTTCACACGCAAATGAGAATGCTGGATTCTCAGAGGTGTTTTAAGAGAGTGTTTGTAAACTCATAAATTTTTAACTAATAGTTTTTCAACAAAATTAAACATTTTTATTTAATATGGAAAAAGATGGTTTTAGTAGGCCTTTTTCATAGAGAAAGACAGAGGGAAAGGAAAGGCCAGTGAATGAGGCCCACCCGAGTCAGACTGCCTTTTCTCCTGTTTCCTTCTCCCCACAATTCTCTCTCGTCCCCCCTCTCTTACTCTTCTGAAGCCACTAAGTACACCCAGGTTTTCTCTCCTTTCTACCACAGGGGGATTTGAGAATCTGAGGTCAGTTTTTCTGTCTTCTCTGTTTCTTCATCACTGCCAAACTGAAATAGACTTGGAGTACACATGTATTAATTATTTGTTTCATATTGTATATACATTTTTTTAAAAAATACTGTAAATTACATAGAACTATACAAGTGAACATCAGAACAGCCTTGAAAAGATCTCCTGAGGACTCTGGCAGGGGTCCTTGTTAGACTCCAGATAAGGTCCCTCCTTATCTGGAGTTCATTTCCCTTTGATGTAGGAAGATCCTTGAGAGGCGGGCTTGGGTCCTCTCCCTTTTCCATCCTTCCTGGTGCCACCCTTCAACAGCAGCTGCTCAGTGAAGGCGCTGTCAACCGGACTTCTTCCAGGGACCCATGCTTCCACACAATATAATATATTTTTATGTAAACAAGCATATTCTATTATTTTAGATTTTTATTCTATGTGGTATTCATGAGAATTGGTTCTGTTTCAATTCACTCCATAACCTTCATTTTTCTGTTCTCTGACTTTTCTGACATGAACTCAGATAGACCTAAAGAGTTTACTCTTCTGAATAGCAAGTATAGGAAACAAGTTCTACATTTAGAGAACTGCAAAACTTACTAATTGGCCTGTGGGAGGAAAGGCCTTTAAAATGAACCTGGGATCAGAGTCTACGATACTGCACAAGGGACCAAAATTCTGAGATCCGTGTACCTTGAACACACTGGGAACTTGAAGCTTCGGTGACGGTACTCCGATCAAAAAATCAATGATCACCATTGTGAAGATAGTGAGGAAAACTGCAAAGTCACTCACCATGGAGCGTACCTGGCATAAGAAAGAATTTAAACAGTGTTTCGTTAAGTTAAATATAGTAGAAAAGAACATGGTAAAACCTTTGAAAGTTCTCAGAAAAATGCTTTCATTTTACATTCAAATATAAGCACATGTAACAACAGGAATATATTAATACGCCCAAATTAATGTCCTTAAATCATGGTAAGGACAAGGAAGAATAAACACTTTGACAAACTCCAATGTGACCCAACCCAACCTCTGAAGAGCTCCGTGTGGGGCATCTAGGGTCAGATTCAGGTTCTAATTCTGGAAACTTGGGAGTAAGGCTCTCTTGGACAGCCACGGTCCAAAATTCTAGGTGAGAACCTCAGTAGTAGCCTCAAGTGCACCTCCCTTCATACCCCGTGTCCGGGATCCACACCCTTCTCACCACCTCCACCGCGCCCACTCAGGGCAAAGTCATTAGCAGCTCTTGCGGGGGCAGCTGCAGGGGCCTCCTAATTTTCCTCTTCCTATTCTTCTGTGTCCTCCACAGTTTTCCTTAAACACAGCCAAGGGAATAATAATTTAAAATACAACCTAGATCATGTCACGTTTCTACCAAAATCTTCAAATGACTCCTTGTTCCGTGGAATTAAAAACCCAAAATGCCCTCTTGGCCTTCGAGGCCCACATGAGGGGCACCATCCCCTCTCCACACACAGTCCCTAATGCTTTTCTGCCCACTCTGCCCCAACCACACATTCCTCCTTGCTGCTCTCTTGGCGTGCCAGGCTCCGCCCCACTTCGAGGTCTCCATCCTTGCTCGTCCCTCTCCCTGCGCTGCTCTTCCTAGTGGCCTCTGGGACAGCTCACTAACCTCCACCAACTGCACTGGCACACTGTCTTTTCCACAGCCTCTTCTCTAACGACCCTTCTTATAACTGGCCACTCCCTGCGACCCCCGCACTTCCTGGACTCCTCTCTTGCCCTTTTCTTTTTTGATAGCACTTATTTCCATTTTGTTGTGGACTCCCATCCAACTTAAGATGTGCTTTAAGAAAATGTACTATGTTGTAACTTAGTGTAGCTTTACCAAAATACAGTTTCTTTCAAATGACTATGCCTACCTTAATAGGAGCTTCCAATATTGGCAGAGCAGAATACATCTTAGCCACATACAAATTACATCACCAGTAACTTAACCAGACTTCACTCTGCTTTCACAACTGAGGTATTACTACCTTCCTCACGGCTTTATTACTTCTTCTGAGTGTTATATAAATTTGCCGCAGATTCAACCCCACCAGAACCTCTCCTGACCATCCTGGGGCCGGGCAGCTCTTTTTCGCTCTGAACTCCAATGATGCTGACACATCGGGGTGGCATCTTACTACTTACCGTTGTTGCAAAACCCAGTTGTTTTGTTCATTTCCTCCCTCTGTCTGATGGCAATACTGTCTTTTAAACTTCTTTTGCATGTACTATAGCACTTCCTCACTCCTGAACAACTTGTCAGTACGGCAGCCGTTTGGTAAGTATTTGTTCAGACAGTAAACAAAGATTCAGAACTTGTTTAATGTGTATGTCTCTTAACTACTGTGCAGGCTTAGGAAATGTAAAAATGGGTTTAATTATGTACGTACCTAAGTAAATATCAACTGACTCCCCACTCACCCATATACTCTGTTCTGCATATGTGCCTGACTGAAAGCTCACTTACAGAAAAACCATTTCCTGCTGCACCGAGCTTCCTTTCAAAGCAATGGCCCATTTAGCTACTCCACACTCCACCTTTAATTAAGGCTGGACAAAACTGGCAGAAGCCTTGCTTCTGTGATGCAAACTAAACCAGGACTTGGTGCCTCCGGCCATCTGTGCGGCCAGTGACTTCACAAGCTACTACAAGGGCCACCCTGGGAGGAGCCCTGAACTTTGGGGTCCCCTGAAGTATTCAAGACACATTCATCCCAACTTACCATGTTCACAGGCTCATTCCAGCTGTAACATGCTTAGTGTCCCACGATTCCCACAATTAGAAACTAACAGCACTCAGGACGTGAGACTTACTGACTTTCAGAGCCCATTACTACCATTTAAAGCTTACCTGGTACTTTTTTTTTTTTTTTTTTAAATTATCTTTATTGGTACATTAAATATACACATCATGATTGCACTCCATAATGGGGATTTGTACCAGTATAAGACACAACTTAATTCTCATTTTTTCCCATAGCCCCACCCACCCTACCACCCCCCCCATATATATAAAATTTGTTTCCTTACTTTTTTGTTACAATCTTACCTGGTACTTTTAAATCAAAAAGATTTTAAGAATCCTCATTCCACACCACAAATCTATGAAACAGTGTGATAGATACTAGAAGAGAGTGTTATACCATAGCTGATGGACACTTGGAGCTCACAGTACTGACCTATTCCACAATCACCAAGGAGGGCGGACACAGGTTCTGTTATAGCACAGCCCAACCACAGAAGTGGTGCGTGAGCCTGCTACTTACTCTGGTTGGGAAATAGCGGCTCGTCTTAAATGTCTTTAAAGTGCTTGAGAGGATGAAGGTGGTGAAGAACAGAATACAGGACCAGAAGAGCACATCCGGAGTGTAGGGTCCGTGATGGCCACAAGCCGATCCTACAAATTCTCCGTGCATCTCCTGGCATTCCTGGAAGAATAAACATTCTGGGTGACCAAAGGTGGATACAAGGAGAGAAATTAGGCACTGCCTTCTGAATCTAGCACTGTCATCCCACAGGTGCTGGGGAACAGATGCTGCCAAGCACCTCCATACAGACGCGGGGCTCTGACTTTCAGGGGGGTACTACTGCAGCCCTAACTAAGATGCTTTTCAAGTAGGGTCTTATTACGCTCCTAACATACTTTTTAAAATTCAAATCTTTATTGGTACATTATGAATACATAGCATCATCACATTCAACATTGACAGTTTGTACCAGATATGACAAGACCTGATTCTCATTTTTTCCCTTTCCCTCACTCACCCTGCAACCTCCACCTCCTATAATATATAAGCTTTGTTTCCTTTTTTATTACTATCACATTATTTTTCCCTCGTTATTTCCCCCTATACCCTCTCTCCTTTTAAATATTTTCTACTTCACAATATCAACTATATATACTAGAACTCATTTACATCTTCATTTTCTTATACCAGAGAAAAGATATGATATTTACACATCTGTGATTTGTTTATTTCACTTATGAGGACGTCCTGAAGGTACATCCATTTGAGTATGAATGACTCGATCTTATCATTTTTAATGGCAGAATAATACTCCATAATTCTATGAAAGAACCACATCTTCTTTATCCAGTCTCCTGTTCATGGACATTTTGGTTGTTTACAAGATTTAGCAATCAGAAACTGAGCTGCTATAAACATGGGTGCACATATGTCACTGTGATATGAATCTTTTAATTCTTTAGTGTATATACCTAGCAGAGCAATGGCTGAGGTCAGTAGAGGTCAAATGGGACCTCTAATCTCAGCTTTTTGAGGAATCTCCACACTGATCTCCATAGTGGTTGCATGAATCTACACTCCTACCAACAGTGGAGAAGGGCTCCTTTTTCTCTGCAGCCTCACCAACATTTGTTGCTGGCTAATTCTGAAATAGCAGCCATCCTTTGTGGAATGAGATCAAATCTCAGTGTTGTTTTCATCTGCATCTCTTGAATGACCAATGATGTGGAACATATTTTCATATGCTTCTTAGCTGCTTTTATTTCTTCCTCTGAAAAGTGTCTGTTCATTTCAGATGCCCATTTTTGAATTGGGTCTTTAAATTTGGGTGGGCTGATTTTTTTAAGCTCTTTATATATTCTAGATAGTAGCCCTTTGTCTGAGAAACAGCTAGTAAAGATTCTTTCCCATATTGTTGGCTGTCTTTTCAATGTACCAATATATGTTGGTGGTTGCCTTTGCTGTGCAGAAGCTTTTTAATAGAATAAGATAACATACTTTTAAGAATAAAACTAGAACTATCCTGAGCATCCATGGCTCCGGAAGGCCCTTGCAATGTACACTGTTATTATTACAGAGGCCCTTCAAACTTCAATTTTCTTCAGGCCCTACAAAGCCTGGATCTGCCTGTGCCCAGCAGGTTTCACCCCCACATATCCTTAACCCAGGGTTACAGGGTATTGTGCAAATGGTAAAAGAGAGTGTTTGCCTTCTTTTCCCTTTATGTACAAGAAAACTTTTTTTTTTAGGTTTTTTGAGACAGCGTCTCACTTTGTAGTTCAGGCTGGCCCTGAGCTCAGCCTCAAACTCACATCACAATCCTCCTGCCTCTGCCTCCCGAGTGCTGGGATGACAGGCGTGAGCCACCACGCCCGGCACTGTCGTATGTGGTACTGGTTGCTGCTGGGGTGAGTCTCCCCGCCCAGTATTGTTATGTGGTTACTGGGAATCGAACCCAGGCCCTTGCGCTTGCAAGACAGGCGCCGGAACCACTGAGCTATATTCCCGGCCCTGTACAAGAAAACTTTTGAAAGAGAAAGATAAAATTGTAAGAATAGTGTCTCTGGGTTTTTTGTTAAATGGTTTTTGAGACAAGTTTTCACTGTGGAGTAGTCCAGGTTGGCTTTGACCTTGCTATGTAGCACAAGGTAGTCTTGAATTCATGATCCCTCTGCCTCAAACTCCCAAGCACTGGGATTATAGCATGTGCCCACATCTGGCTAGTGTTCTGTCTTCTTTTTTTAAGCTATGTTTTTTAAATGCTAGATTTGACACATAAGGGCCACATCTCTTCTAACTACAAGTCCCTCCTAAACCTGGTGGTTACAATGCTAGTGCAACTAGCAGCTCCCACACTTACACTGACAGTGAGGTTAGCCCAGCTCACTTCCGCTGTCACGATGTTGTGGTCCTTCCAGTATTGCAGGGTGTGATTGTTTGGGTTTTCTGGGACAGTACACCTGCAGCTGAAGGGAAAAAGAAAAGAGATTCTTCAAAAAATGTTTTAGCTACAGCTAGGTTAAGGGCTCTGTCAGCACCTGGGTTTTCATTCTTAGGCTCTTGCTATGAAATTCAATCTACATAACACTCAGTCCTCCACAACTTCCTTCAAGCATGGACGGTTTATTTTCATATCCCCATTATGCTCTTGCTCTAAAAAGTGCAGTCTTCCAGAATTGTGACATAAGCTCTTCCAATTCTGTATTATCCTTGATAATATCCCACTACTCTGGCTATTTCCTGCCTACTCATGCTAGAGTCAGATCTGGCAGCTCTGTCAGCCTCTGCAGCCTCATTCCTCCAGCCTCATTCTGGTTGGCCTTTCATTCCAACTCGACCACACTACAGACATTCCTCATTTAACAACTGAGATCTCTTCCTGCAACTAGGTCATTAAATGAACTGACTGCCAAATGAGGAATTGTATGGAGTATGTACATTACAATGTTTAGACCAAAAAAACTCCAACTTGATGACTTTGCTTTTATTTACTTAACTCTTATGTGGAACACTGTAATGTGTAACAGAACATGAAACTATAGTACTATACAGTACAACCAGCAAAAATTACAAATACTGTATAAATAAGGTATACTGTACCAGGAAAAGACACTGAGGATCTATAAATAAAATGTAAAGAACTATACACACACACACACACACAAAAGATCATATTCCAAAAGTAGTGGGTCATAAGTCCAAATGATGAGCTTCAATTGTAAGTCTGAAAAGTCGTTAAAAGGGCAGGTCATTAAACAAGGAATATCTATATACTTACCCCACTGGCCATGACACCGTCTCTTGATCCCTGCAGAATTCATGCCTGAGTGGCTCATGGCATGGTCAACTAACATAGTCGTCCCTACCACATTTCTCTCATTTATGAATTTAATAAACATGCTACTCATGACAATTAAAACTCAAAAAGATCTTAGTAAGTCAGAATAACTAGAGGAAATGAATAAAATGAAAAGTAACAGGAAAAGCTATAAAATGCTACATTTAATAGGTTTCTAAAAGTCAGTTCCATAGATAACATGAGTTAGTCTTTTTTTTTTTTTTTGGTGGTACCAGGGATCAAACTCAGGCCCTTGTGCTCATGAGATAGGCATGGTACCATTGAGCTAAATCCCGGGGCCTTAACATCAGTTATTCTAATTTGATGGTTACACTTTATATATTTGTATCAAACTGTCACACTGTACCCCTTAAGTATGTACAATTGCTATGTATTAATTAAATGAAAATAATTAAGCTATAGTAAAAAGTACTTTTACTTTAAAATAAAGCTTTTGCTTTAAATAAAGCAAACTATAGTAGAATACATAATAATGCCAGCCCCTTGGCAGGCTGAGATAGGATGATCACTTGAGCTCAGGAGCTTGAAATCAGCCTAGATAAGACAGTGAGATTCTGACTAAAGTTTTATGTGTGCGTGTGTGTGTTTAATATATGTAAACTTTTAAAAATAGAAATAAACCAGGTCTAGGGCCAGGGATTTAGCTTAGTGGTTCCGGCGCCTGTCTTGCAAGCGCAAGGACCCGGGTTTGATCCTCGGTAACCACATACCGTACTGGGTGTGGAGACTCACGCCCAGCAACAACCAGTACCACATACCACAGTGCCGGGCGTGGTGGCTCACGCCTGTAATCCCAGCACTCGGGAGGCAGAGGCAGGAGGATTGTTGTGATGTGGGTTGGAGGCTGAGCTCAGGGCCAGCCTGAACTACAAAGTGAGACCCTGTCTCAAAAAAAAAAAAAAAAAGAAAGAAATAAACCAGGTCTAGTGCATGGGGGTGCATGCCTATAATCCTTATACTTTGGAGGCTAAGGCACAAAGATCACTGAGAATTTAAGGCCAGCATGGGGTACACAGAGAGTTCAAGGCCAAGCTATATTACACAATGAATGCCTACTTTAAAAATAAATGGTTAAAAAATAAAATTTTGAAAATAAACTTTTAATCTGAAGCAGTTAAGATGTCTTTTGGTAGATAAATGGCTAAACTGAAGTACATTTAGGGAATGAAATATTACTCAATGCTAAAAGACCATGAGAAAGCCAAGTATAGTGGCACAGGCCTGACATCCCAGCACTCTGGAAGGCTAAAGCAAGAGGACTGCAAGTTCTAACCCAGTCTGGCCAACTTAGTGATTTAGCAAGACACTCTCTCAAATAAAACATAAAAACTGGGCTGAGGATATATGTCAGTGTGAAGGCCCTAAGTTCAATCCCTAGGTACTTACCCTCCCCAAAAAAAGAGTGCTGAAAAGAAATGGAGGTCCTAAATAAATGATTAGGGGAAGCAAGCCGATCTAAAAGGGATACGTACTATATGACTGTTTCCATACAACATCCCGGCAAAGGCAAAACTATGCAGATAATGTAAAACATCAGTGGTTGTCAGAGGTTAGAGAAGATAAAGGAAGGAGGAACAGGTAGAATACAGAGTTGTTTTAGGAAGGTGAAACCATTCTGTAAGTTACTATTATGTTAAATATATTTATACATTCGTCAACATCCATGGAATGCACAATACAAGAGTCAACCCTAACGTAAACTGTGGACTTTGGGTCAGAATGAGGCGTCAGTGTAGGTTCACTGATAGTAACAGCTGTACTACTCTGGTGGTGATGTTAATAATGGGGGAGTGTACTCATGTATGGCGGCAGGGAATATACAGGAAGTCTTTGTGCTTTCTGTCCATTCTCCTTTGTGTGAACCTAAACTGCTCCAAACCATAAAGTCTGTTTTTAAAAACCAACTGCACATGTTAACATGAAATCATTTAAAGAGCTGAGGAAGTCTAGCTTTCATGAACTCCTTGTGAACTAACACTAGAATGCAACAAGGAAATGAACCATCATGATCTTTATTAACAAAGAATTACAGTTTCTAGGTCCTAAGTTTACTGGGTCAGGACTGGTCATTTTTATCCATCTGTGCCCATAAGGATATAAGCTTCCTGAAAGTAGATGTCTGGCTGTTGCATTAACCACTGTTTCTAAGTCCTAAACTGCCCGGCACACTACAAGTAGTCAATGAATGTCTGTTAAATAAGTGAAGAATAAGAAGATGTCAGAGAATGAACTGTTCAGAAATGAGAAGCCAATGCCAGTAGGCCCAAATTCATTAGATTTTGAAGATGGTCCTTCCTAATCATTGCTACTTTGTATTAAAATAATTTAAAATCCTTGCTTCTCCTGAGTAGAGTAGATGAAAGTGCGTTTGTGGCTGGTGGCTAAACGGCTCCTATGTGCTGCCTTCACCGAGGCAGGGGCAGATTGAAGTTAGCTGTCCACCACCCCATCCTCTGCATCAGTACTGCACAGCCAGAAGGGAGGGGACAGAGTACGAGACTACAAGGAGATTTCAACATCATTTGGAGAGTGCCACTCCAGACCAGAAATGATACACTGGCCCAGTTCTCTAAGGCGCTTGAAAACCCTGCCAGCTGTTGTGCTTCTTTCCCGGCTGATCCAAACAATGTTAAACACATGAAAAATACTTGGTTTTTTTTTGTTGTTTTTTTTTTTTTCTTTTAAAACAGAGCCTTGCTATACAGTTAACCTGAACTTATGATCTTCCTTCTTCAGCCTTCTCAGTGCTGGAATTACAGGTGTACCCCACCACACCTGGCTGAAACCTAGAATCCTGAGTAAAAATGTAGGAAGTAAGGACATTTCTAAATCTTTGTGATACAGTGGGAGAGACTCCTGATACTACTCACTCTATTTTACCTAATGGTTCCTAGGAGTTATCTGTACATCCTCAGGGAAAAAACCATGCTCTCCCTTGATAACATAGCCCAGGGGCTCACAAGTCCGGAAAAAGTAGCTCAAATCCCCCATTTGCAGCCAGTTTTTGTTTCAATGCCTGGACGCAGATAAAAGATCTGCAAGCATGTCTCAAGTCTCCACTGGGTTTCACTCTCAGGCCATCCTCAGTCATCACCCTCGCCTGCTCTCCTCTGGCAGCCTTCCAGGCCTCCTCGTCTGCATGTGTTTCCCAGAAGGGAGACTTCCTAGGCGCTCCCTGGACACTGCATCAGCCATTTCATTTGGGCCCTTTGCTCCATTAAACCAGAAGAAAAAGGAAAAGATAAGCAGAGAACACACTTACTAATACAGGCTAAGATGGTCCAGCTGGCTGTGCATGTGGATGGGGTAGGTCTCTGCCAGGTGAATCAGCTTTTCTATTGCTTCATAGATGAAAATAATACATATCAGGGAGGCAAATGCTTCTTCAGTGAAGCGGGTAATGTAGCACACAAGGGAACTGGCATCCGTTGCCACAAGGACAATACACAGAAAAGCAGTCCACAGTCCAATACAAGCTCGCAGGGAGAGGTACGAAAGGGCATAGTCTCTGAAACAAGAACAAAGTTCATCAGAAAGTGTGAGTGGATGATGTGAAGAGACAGCCAAACATGACTGATTTACTTCATATTTCTCACACCAATACTGCAACTGGTTTATCCCTAACTCCCACTGCACTTCCTTCCTAAATAGTGCCCTCGGACAGTCAAGTAAAAGATCTGCTTCAGAGGCCGAGGATTTAGCTCAGTGGTTCCAGCACCTGCTATGCAAAGACAGGGCCCAGGTTTGATCCCCAGTAACCATGCACAACAATGCCAGGTGTGGTGGCTCACGCTTGTAGTCCCAACACTTGGGAGGCAGAGGCAAGAGGATTGCTGAGTTCAAGGCTCGCCTGGGCTACATAGTGAGCTCAGGGCCAGTCTGAACTACAAAGTAAGACCTTGTCTCAAAAAAACTAAAAAAATAAAAATAATAACAGATCTGCTTCACTGGGAGGCAGGCACAGGGAGGCCTACGCACTTAGGAGGCTGAGGATCACCCTGAGTTCAAGGTCCTTCTGGGCTATCTAGTGAGTTGAAGGCTAGCCTGAAGTATATAATGAGGCCCTGTCTCCAAAAAAATTATCAAGTGCTCTTTGCCATAACAAATATATAGAAAGTGGAGAAGGTATCATTTGATACACATCTCTGCCATTACTACCCAACGTACTCAAGCATTTGAGCAGGAAGTAAAAAAGGTCTGGCTCTGGTACCACGTGTTCTTTCTTCTAATACAAAATAGAAAAAAGGGGTTTTTGGCTGTTGTAAAAGTAGGGAAGCCAGGTATTCCTGAGATGCCATTACCCCTAGCAATATGAAAGAGGAAGAACAAGCCAAATTAAAAATGGGCATGAAATATAGGAGAAGACAGAAATTAGCCAGGGAAAAATATTTTGAGCATGAAACTCAAGACTTCAAAAATGGCTAAGGAATATTAGTTAATCTCTTTAAAAATGGGCAGTCTGGTTGGACATGGTGGCATATGCCTCTAATCCCGCACTAAAAGGCCGAAACAGGGGGAGCACCATGGATTTGAGGCCAGACTGGGCTACATAGTGAGCTCAAGGCCAACCTGAACTACATAGCAAGACCCTGTCTTAAAAGAAAAAAAGATCTGCTACTTGGGGATAGGACAACAGACTAAATGATGTCCTTCCTTTGGGTTTGTACAATCTAGAATACTAGCTTGCTTGGATATTTGGATAAGTCTCTGACATTCAATCCTGGCAACACTATAACCACATCCAGTGGTTGACAATAACCAGTTAATTGACAATAACCACATCCAGTTTTCAGGAAAATAAATGTCTTACTTGCAAAATTTGAACAAAATCTTCTCAAACACAAGAACTGGCCCAGTACTTCCCAGGATGGTGAGAGCCTGTCCCGCAAACAAGGAATAGGCAATCCCGGTCATGGAGGCTCCAAACAAGGACTCAATTGCACTCTGAGAAGGAAAGAAACCAGGGAATCCACGGCCCATCAGTAGCGAGTAATGCTGACTTACATGAATTCCTGACTTAGCTTTCAGTGCCTCGAGAGTCACTTGCTTGTGTTTCTTCTTAGCAAGAGTGATGCGTACATAGTCTAATACTCTTGTAAACAGAAGCCTCCTTAATTCAGGTGCCAAAATCCATCTGCAGATGATTCTTCAACCAAGTTCTGTTCTTCAGTGACTCAATTCAGTATTTGAAAATTTATAAAAGAGATAACGATGCTGTTCAAACTACAAGCTGTCACAGAGAGTCACTTTAAATCTTATTTTCAAATTGCATCAATATATTAGTATATTTCTCATTTGGGGGGCAATGAGGAATTCTGCTGGATATCTAGCTCTGAAGGTGACATTACAGGGGAAGCGAGCCCTGTTCTAAAGGGAGAAGTGTGCTGCTCTTTCATAGGAAGTCAGAAGACCACATAATTCAGAAGAAGGTATCCAACCCCCAAGACCCTGGGCCAGGTAATTTCCCGCTAACAGACCTGGCTGCCACTACAACAGTAGAGTGGCTAAAAGTTCTTACTATGCGTCCCTCAGTGGCTTCTCCAAGCAGTCCCCCAAAGGTGATGACAGGTGACATGCAGGCACAGTAGAGGAACAGAAAAGAGGCCAGACACTGTAGGCTGAGTGCATCTCGGTAGTCGCTCCAGTACCAAGGGGCCTTCCGCTTGATGTCCAGCACCAAGCCCCCAAAAAGCCTGTGGAAACACAGCAGATAGGCCTCTAATCCAGTCCCTCATCACAAAGCACACGACCAGCACACCTGAAAAAGCTTTTCAAATGTACTCTTACTGAGGTAGTGTCTTGCGGCTTTCATTTGACCCCAAGCATGGGCAATTTCTTTGGAGTCAGCACAGATTCTGTTTAGTCAAGGGCATGACTTACAGTGCATGTGAATGATACATCTTGAGAACAAAAAGAATCTGAGAAGGTATATTACCCATTTAAAAATGTAAGAAAATATCAGTCTGAAATTTCAAATTCTGAGCTGTTAGGAGGAAATATGTGAAACTAACAAAATATCAAATATTACTGCTAGTTTTATTCAATATTTTCCAGATAAAAAGTCCTTATCACATACACTTTGTTACTCTAAACAACTACCTACTTTGCTATTGGGAAATTAGCATAATAGTTCACTCATGCAATTGACAAGGTGCAGATACACGGTGCCTGGATGACTCCAGGCGCTGGAGACGAGCAGTGAGACAGACACAGCCCTGGCCCTCCAAGACCAACAGTACAGTGCAGGAGACATGCAGTGCTGTGAGGGTCCCAGGGGCCACAGAACAGGAGGGGCATTGTAGTGGGGACTCAAAGGATGGACCTGGAGAGAGCCGGATGAGGTGGGGGCTAGCATGGGTGGCAGCTACGAGGTGAGAGTGCATGCTTGGGTTAAGGAGTTGCAACAGATATGAATGCATGACATGGTCTGAAGGGCAAATACCAACAGACAGGCTGGATGAAGAAGCTTGAAAATGGTAAAAGAACTAGAACTTTGTTTGGACAGGAAGCAAGTTACTGAAGGACTGTCAACAGCAGAGCAACACAAACATGTGTTCTGCTAGTGTGCTAAGAGGAGTGGAGACTGGAATGAGGGAAGAGGATTGCTTTAAATGCTAATCAGGAGGCAGAAACAACAGGACTTTGGCAGGAGTTCAGAGCCCTCGAGAGCCCTCTCCCAGCCTCTCGCCTTCTCTCGGAAGACAGAGATGAGGAGTAAGACCTCCCGCACTGTGGAGGAACTGTGCTCCCACATTCAGCCACTTTTTCTAAGAAAGAAGTCACTGCACCAGGGTGAAAAACTGTCAACTGAGTAAAAAAAAAAAAGCCACTTCGTGTTCTACGGGACACATCATCTGATTTCTTCTACAAATTAATGGCATAGAGGAAGAGGAAAAGAAGAAGGTCTATTACAGAATGACAGCATAATAACCAAACTCAACTGGCTGCTGTACCAAACAAATGAACTCTCAAAAGATATTACTAATAATCACAAAAAACAATATGACCTGAGCATTAGATGACTTAAAGAACGATCACTAATTCTATTAGACTTAACAATGTCATAATTATTTGTAAATGTTCCTCTTAAAGGAGGTATATACTAAAAGGTATTTATAGGAAAAATGATATGATGTCACCAACTTAGCTTAAAATAATCTAGAAAACAAAAATAAGTGAGATGAAATAAGATTAGAAAAATATTGGTAAGTTGGTAAACACCTGGGGGTTCACTTAACTATTTTCTTTTTTTTCCACATATTTGAAATTTTCTCTAATAAAAAGCAAAACCAAAAAAATATTCATAGGCGTCTAGAGAAGTATGATGAGGTGTGGGACAGGCGGAGGCCCAGCTGTGCCTCTTTCTGTATTGCATTGCTTTTATTTAGTTAACTGGAGTAGGGGCCAGGTGGACCCAAGGCGGACACTGTTCTGTCTCACCTGCTTGTTCCTTTCCTCTGGTTTGGAGGATATCGTTGGGATCCACCTTTCCTTTACAGCAGACACTTCAAATCAAGGTGTGGGCTACACGAGAGAGGCAGTGCCAGCCTTGTGACCTGCCTTATTTTTAGCCTTTCTGGCAAACCCAGCTTAGGTGAAGAAGCTATCCGCAGGGTCTAACCTAGATTTTGTGAGTTCAGCTTCAGGGTCTGGGAATAAGACTCCATTAATAATACAGTTACACTTCGTCTTGCTCTCTCTTCAGATAAGTAGCCTTCCAAGGACCTAACAACACGCAGCAGTGATTAGGCTAAACAAATTCAAGTGTTACTGGATCCCTGGCCACTATAGCATTTTATTTCCTGATGAATATCAATGCCTCAGCACAAGTAACTTTCCGCCGCAGGGCACTGTTCTGGAAAAAGAACACTGTTCTGTACCCCACTGAGGCCACTGACATGCTGTCACAATTGTCTATCCCTTGACACAAGTGTCATCTTCAGTAAGGAGCATCAGTGAACAATAGGCAAAAGATCTATGGGAGTGGGCTTACGAGACGACCTAGAGGAGGAGGACACCTGTCTGCCTAGCACTGATTCAAAGGGAAGAGGAAAGAGGTTGGAGCTCAGACTCCTCGTGTAACTGTAAAATAATAAGACAATTTCTGAATACTGATTATGTAGTCAATCTCATACCTCATTCATACATAAAATCAGACAATAGCTGCACTTCTACCACACACATTAATCAGACATGGATGCTTATCTCTTATTTGAAACTCCCTTCCCTTTCAACACTGTCCTTTGAGGACAGGAGCCACACAGGGATATGAATTTAGGCTTAATGCAAGAAAGGACTTATCCATGTAGAGGGCCATATGCTTTGGAACACTGCCTCAGGGAGTCCTTCTCTGAAGAGCTTTAGGGACAGGCCAACCATCCAGCTGGTGTGCTTTGGAAGAAACCATTTGAAGTATGTATTGGGGTGTCTCAAGATAGCAGCTCCTGATTCTTTTTTTCATTAACCCTTCCCCAAAATCAGCACCCCTAATGAAGAATATAAACCTGCGCTGGAAAATTCCTCTCCAGAGTATTCTCCTTGAGGCAGAAAGACAGTCATATTTTCTTCTTTGCTATGCATGGCATCCTCACTTGTATCAATGTCAAGCAGGTTCAAGACACTGTCTTGGCCTGAGCTTGGAGGGTCAGAAAATGTAGAGCTGAATGTACTGTTTTCAACCTTAACCTCTTTCCCATTTTCCTATCCTCAGACACTTTTTTATCTAACAGGAATAACATACCTAAATTCTCAAGTTTTGTCTTAGGGTTATGTAAAGCAGATTTTGCATTCAAAGAAATACAAGAAATGTTTTGAATAATTATAAAACCCAGGCTAATGTGCTTTTAGACTCTACAGCCCATGAAGGTCCAAACACTTCTGCAATGTCCAGCTGCAGATTCGCATTATCCTTGAAATAAGACAGGGGTCAGAGATGGCCTAGAATGTGATCTCTTGTATACTCCTGGTTTATCTGACCTATCTTACAGTGGGGGGTAGGTCACAACGTTCTGAGATTCTTTACTATGGTCTTTGAGGAAAACATCATCAGGAACAACATGTGGGAAGGGCTGCAAGTGAAACAAAAAATGATACATGGTTCTGGAAAATTCAATGAATGAATGAATAAATACAGTATTTATTGTACTCATAAATCTTATAGTCAGTGGTTCCATTTAAAAAGTTATCCCCAGACAGTAAAGTCCCAAAGCAGAAAAAAATGCAGACAAGAAAGAAGATCCCTAATTCCTTTATACAACTTCTGCCCAATAAGTAGCACGAGCTGTGAAATGTCACAGGACTTACCGTCCAGTACGCTGAAGCTCCGGCCCACTATGCCCTCCATGTGGTTCTGGTTCTATGTGGCAAACATTTCCATTTGGAACCCCAGGCATTTTCCTCTTCTCCTTTTAACATAAGACCATAGAATCAGTAAAGTCAGCATCTGCTAACAAGGGATAGGATAACCCAAAGCAACTCAACTTCTCAAGTATTTGATGCTTTCAAATGCATTCACTGATCTGATAGAATCGGACTTTCTTGAAACATCGATGTGCGTGTGTGTGTGCTTACATGCATAAAATTTCTCTTCCTCTTCAACAGAACCTGACTTCTAACTATAGGAGAAACACAAAAATGGGAGCTTAGACATCAGGTAATGACCTAAATTTTAGTTCCAGCCCTGCTTCTGTGTAATTATACTTTACCTTAAAACCCTGCTATGGAAAATCATTTTATTCTTCTAAGGACTAGAATACCTTTTAGGGAGATGTTGCTGGGAATATTGAATTCACACATACAAAGTACCTGACCTGGCACCTAGTACACAGTAGGAGTTCACTCTCCATGCTTAATCTTTCAGAAAAGGGTGAGGAACTCCTTTTGCTCTCTTCATACAATTTGATTTTTTCAAACTGATGACTTTGTACATGGTTTACTCCAAAGAAATGTTTTTTCTCTTCTTAGCCATTTTTATCAATCCTTCAAAATCTGACTTAAGATTCATCCCCAGGTAATCCTGATACCTCATCAAATTGGAGCCAATGCCTGTTGTAGCAAATTCAATTTAATTATTACTCTGACATTCTGGGAGCTCCCAACCACGGTCGGTCATGTTTTAATTTATCTATGCCCACCTGCTCTTTGTGTTGTTTACCATAGCAACTCATGACATTAACTACCACTGCCTAATGCACATACATTACCTGCGAAGGGACGTTTTTGGGTGGCTCAATTCTAATGGAGGGGTCCCACTCCCCTGGAGGGAGCACTGTCACTTGGTCAAGGAATTCATCGATCCCTGCCAGGAGGTCATCTCTCTCCTTTGCTTTGTATGCCACATCATGAAAAATCTACAGAGAAGAAAAAATCCTTAGAAAATTTGAAGGCTATTTTTCTTAAAATAATCACTGACAGACATAGTGATAGATGGATACAACCTTTTGATTTTTATTTCTGTCATGGGAATATGAGAAGCAAAAAACTTAGAGAAATATAAAGATAAAAGGATAAAAAAACAGAACCAAGAGATGAGGTAGGTAAAAAAGAACTAAATATATGTCTGCTAGTGTAAGAAGAGACGACATAACTCTGAAGTTGTATAATTCTACTATCTCTACAAAGAATGGAGCAAAAAGTAGGGTGTACAGAAAATACTCTTGATCATTATGTTTCGGAAAACTGGATGGTGGAATTACAAACGAGTGTCCTCTAAGAAATAAGCTTCACAATCAAAAAGCTGATAAAATATTTTTAAAAGCCTGCTTTGGAGCTTACACAGGCAACGCAGCCTCACAAGGGTGTGTGTAAGGGCCTGGCACAGTGTCAAAAAATCTAGTTGCCTAGTATAGACAAGACAGGGCATTCACATACACTCCCTGAAGTCACATTCCTGACTTTATACAGATTGGTCTCACTTACGTGAACTGAGACTGAGGTTTCTCTGTGCAAGTAGCCTGGGTGTAATTAACCATAGTCTAGGAGGTTAAGTCAGTTTTATTTCTCCACACGTTCTAAGTGGCAGCAATAATCCGTTTCCCAGAAAGGATTTCTGCGCATCTTTGATTACTCAAAAAGGAAGAAATAGGGCCAGGGATTTAGCTCAGTGGTTCCAGCGCCTGCCTTACAAGTGCAAGGGGCCTCCAGTAACCAAATACAACAATGCCCGATGCCCACCAGCAGTCAGAACCACATACCACAGTGCTGGGCGTGGTGGCTCACACCTGTAAGTAATCCCAGCACTTGGACTGCAGAGGCAGGAGGATTGCTGTGAGTGCAAACTGGGCTCACAGCCAGCCTGAACTACAAAAGCGAGACCCTGTCTCAAAAAACAAAACAAAAGGTAGAAATAACATAAGAAGAAAAATTTCCCAGCAGGCTTGGTCCTCTCACAATAGGCTCTCAAGAAGAGCCTAAACTGCTTCCAAGCAACACTGTAACTGTAGTCATTTTATCTCTAGCAACTAACACAGTGCCTGACACAGAAAAAATCTACCCCATAGATATTTAGCACATGAATAAATGAGAAGTGGCATGTACCTCATCTGTCATGATGGTGGCCATGGATCTGCCAATCTCATGATACTGCTGACCTTTTCCTACTGGACCCAGTAAGATAAATAGAAATCTGGCAAAACACACAGAAGAGTAAGTTATACAAGTAAAAGTTAAGAAGGGACATTTTTCTTCTTTCTAAACAGCAAACTGTTTCTCTTCCCTATCAACACTATACTTTCAAAAATTAGACAAAAACAAGATGACACACTAATATGAAGCACTGTAAGATGCCTAGATCTCGTAGCTCCAATGTGAGTATTGAAAGTTATCTATATGACATCACTCAACAATGTGGCTAAATTGTTTAAGGTTCCCCTAGACACAACTCCTAGCTTTGGAAAGGGCATCTTACCAGGGCACTGTGCAAATTCAAGGTTACCTGACTGTCATTCACCATCTGGACACTGTTCTGTATCTGGACACTGAGTGATTCTCGGAATCACTGTCAGTGCCACCTTCAGAGTGTGTGAACAGCCTCTGAACAAATGTAGGCATAAGTGCGTCCACACAAACCCCGCTAGAACATGCAGAGACCAATACCTTTGCTTGGAAAAGTTTCCCTCCAATATCTCTCTACAGAACTTAGAAAGTGAGAGTTCAGCTTCCCATCAGAGCAAGAGCCTGGCCTTTGCTAGGCCTTTGGAATCTCCTCAGCTCTCATCTCCAAAACTAAGTACTGTGTACTCGCAGCCTTAAAATTCACAATTCCTCTCTCTGGTAGCTAGTCAAATAAATGCTAGTTTTCTAAGCTCACTGCTAAGTTTGAAAAACTATTTTCCAAATCAATCAATCCTAACTTTTGACATTAACTTCTTTATTCAACCAGGGCTCACATAAATTTATACTTTGTATAGAATACATTGAGTTTTTAAAATTTATTTTTATTTGTTTTTTGATTGGTACATCTTTGCAGTACATAATGATTATATTCATTTTGGGGATATGGACTTGCACATACACATCTTTAATTTTCATCTCTTCTCTGCCCCCTCCTCCTCTCCCTTTTTCCTCCTTCTATCTCTTGGTCCCCTATCTTTATGTGTTCATTATCTATCTTTTATATTGATCTTTAATTTATTTATCCTTTGGATTTCTCATATAAGACAGGCTTGTATGTCTGATTATTTTACTTAAATTTCTACCTTCAGGATGCATTCATTTTTCAATAAATGAATCAAATTCATCTTCTTTATGGCATAGTAGTACTCCATTACATGTAAAGACACAAATGAAGGAAGGAAAAGGTTGTATTCATATGAAATGCAGTGAGTTTTATCTTTGCCTTTACCTTGTTGGGATTGGCACTTCTGTTAATCCTGACAGAAGAACAGCTGGAGACAATCTCACAAAGGCAACAATAGGCCGGTCCAAAGTATCTACCTCTCCAACCAAGACATTCGAGGCCTCTGCCCCAGTGGGAATTTTTTTCATAAAATGAAGGTCAACCTGAAAGTGCAAAAGAGACTCTTGATTTTGGAGCTGTCATCTTATCCAGCAATCACACTCCTCATACCTTACTTTCACATGTCATTTTATGGTTAACAAATGTTTTCCCTCATGCTATTTTATTCATCCTTATCAATCTCTGTAGGATGGATAACACAGGTCACATTAGCCTCACGATAGAAGAAGCGGAGGAGGAAGAGGAAAAGGAAGAGGAAGAAGAGGAGAAAGAGGAAGACAAACTGATATTCAGAGACGCGAAACTGACTTCTCCAGGACTACAGAGCTTTTAAGATAAAGAATAAGAATTTAAATCCAGATAGTCTGAATTGAAACTCACCCTACCATTCTTCCTTAAAGAGAAATATCTTTGAAGTTCTGAATCACATTATTTGACTGGAAATACTTGAATGCTTTGTCAGAGGCCTCAGGCCTTCTGAATAAAACAGGGAGTCTAGGAGCGCACAAAGTAGCATGAGCTCCCATGTTTTACAAAGACAGTGTCAAGGATGGACCAGAGCAAGGAGAGCCTGAAGGCAGGGGCCAAGGCATGGACCAGAAACAGTAAAAAGGAGGTGCTAATGCAGAAGGCCTTCTATACCACAGCCACAGTCCATAAGAAGGGTTTCAAACGTAGCTGAAAGGGGCTTTAGATAACAGGAGCAAAAATATTGCTTTCGCAAAACTCTTGGAGATGAGGAGGAGCTTTGGAAGAGCAGATACCAAAAAATAACTGAAAAACCTGGAGGTCTGGGTTAGAAAAGACCCTCCCTAGCTAGTCTCATTTTTTGCTTTTTGAATCTAGAGGAACAAACTGACAAAGACAGCTTCACTAGACAGGGTTGGAAGGGAGAAAAATGACAGGTAGACCTGCTTTTCCAGATATAAATCTCTGGTCTTGAATACTCATATCAATACTCATAATAACTCATAATACTCATATTTGGAATACATAAAGACTTGAAAAGAATTAGACCTCCCTCACCCAATTTAAAGACCCAATTTAAAAAAATGGGCATCTGAAATGAAGAGAGACAAATAAACAGCCAATACATGAAAAATGCTCAACTTCTCTGGCTATTCAAGAAATGAAAATTAAAACAACACTGAGATTCTCTCAGTCCAGAAAGAATAACCATTATCAGAAAATCAGCCAATAACAAAAGCTGGTGAGGCTGCAGGGAAAATCAGCGACCCTTCTCCACTGCTGGTGGGAGTGTGAATTGTTACAACCACTATGGCAATCAGTATAGTGATTCTTCAAAAAACTAAAACTAGAAGTTCCTTTTGATCTGGCTGTTCCCCTTCTAGGTATCTCCCAGAAAAAAACCTGAAAGTCATTATACCAAAGTGATACATGCATATTTATGTTTATAGCAGCACAATTTATAAAGGCTAATTCTTGGAAACAGCCCATATGCCCATCAACAGATTAAAGGACAAAGAAAATATGGTATTTGTATACAGTAGAATACTAAGACAAACCTGGGACATTTTTAGGTTGATGGATGCACCTTGAGACCACAATCCTAAGTCAAACACACAAGTTTACCACATTATTTCTCTTATGTAAGAAACCCAAAATATAATGAAAAAAATAACGGATAGATATTAGGATATATGAAGAACTTTCAAATGGGAAAGTGAACAAGAGATGGGAGAGGGGAAGAGGAAAGAAAGGGAAAAGGGATTAGTTGGAAAAAGAATTAACAAAAATTAGAAATAGTTTCTGTAAATGGAAAGGGGAAGGGTCACAGGGAGGAGAGAAGAAAGGAATTGTTTAAAAAGAGAAGGAAGATGTGTTATGTACCTGTACAAATACCTCATGATGAATTTGTTCCTTATGTACTGCAAATGTACTAAAAACAAAACTCTGGTTGAGGAGAGGGTCTTGAAATACCAACACTTATCCAGATTATAGCAATTAGATACAAGGTTCCACTAGAGACAGCCTGAGACCTAAAAGCCAATTTCCCAGGGTTCTGCTCACCTTGCTTAAATCCACAGGACTGTGTTCACAGTTCACTCCATTTTTCACTTCGAGATTTGTAGCTGGGAGGGACTGAGGTGATATAGTTTGGCCTGTTTGGAGAAAACCGAGCATAATCCTCTAAGTGCCTGGCCCTTTTCTCCTCTGACATCCCCTCCCCCATCCATCACCAGCTAGAACTCCTCCTACAAGGGCCACTGGAAAGGGAACCAAGATGACTGTGAAGCCAGGGCCCATTCATATCTATCCCCATCCCTATGAGTTAGTGGTAAGAGGAAAACGGGCTTCATGCTATTTCTGCACCCTCCTGAATGCATTTATGACCCTTTTTATTTCTCTGTTTAGGTGGTAAAAATCCTTAACCAAAAGTATGTATGAGTCCTATTGAGGACTTTTAAAAACAGATTCTCAGACATATCCCTGCACAGTGAGAGCAGGAGATGAATACAGAAAAGATGCAGCCCTGCCTGGCTATAAGAAAGGGAGCCAAGAAGCAATTGAAATTCACTGAATATTAACAACCACGTTCGCAGCCAAAGGATTTGCCTAAATTTACTCATCGAAATCTTATGATACAGTGAAGGTGTAGGTCTTATTATCGTCTTGATTCTGTAGGTGAGAAAATGAGATTTAGGTAGTAAAATAAGATTTAAAGAACTTTAGTAGTTATGTATTTTGTGGATAGAAAAGCCAGAAACACAAGCCTGGAAGTCTGATTCAACTTTACACTACTAGGGTGTAGCTCAGGGGTCGAGGGTCTGCCCGGCACACCTGAGGCCCCGAGTGCAATATGCAGAAAGGTCAGGAGGGGAGGACTGACACTATTCTATTTTGCCTCCCTAATCAGTAAGTCATTTGTTTACTCCTAAAAGGCTCACCTTATCTGGCCCCCAATTATCCCCAAAATAGATATCTCCCCAAAACCATCCAGTTCTGAGAGCACCTGGGCACAAGTTCTTTACCTTGGGCACACTGAGCTCCATCAAAAGCAGGAATCCTAAGTGCTATGAGAGAGGCGCAGGCACCACAAGTACTCACCTGACTAATTACCAGAAAGTGCAAAAGTTTAAGTTTAGTACAGAAACATTGCAAAGATAACCTCAACCCTCTAGTAGCTCGGCATCTCCAACTATCATTAGTAAAGAGAAAAAAAATGACTTTTAATAATTTTACCATTCTTATCCATTGAATGTGGATCAGACTGTTTCTTGCCAACCTCTGCAAAGGAGCGAACAATGGGAATGAGGTTGTTTCTCTTCTTCTCATTTTGATGATGATGCTTTTTGAGAAGAGCTTCCCGTACTTTAACTCTCATGCTGTCGTTCAAGTCACTGAACAGCTCCTGCTGGTCCAGTATCAGGTCTGGAAAGCACACATTCACATGAACACTCAAACTGAGGGCTGAAGAATCCAAGAAGACCAACAATCAGGTAGGGTGGGGTGGGGGCAAGGAGGAAGGGGAAGTAGCCCCAGAAGGATCATTGAGGTATAATTTCAGCTTTACTGTTTAAAAAAGTTATTTGATTACTGTGGCTGTGAAGTTATATTCATTTAATTTTTTAAAGAAACAGGTTCTTGCTCTGTTGACCAGGATGCCCATGAACTCACAGGCTCAAGTAATTCTCCAGCATCAGCCATCTATGAAAGTGGGACTACAAGTATGTGCCATTGCGCCCAGTTCAAATTACCACTGCAAGGAATAACACTTACTAAGTACTTAATATGCACCAGGAACTATGATGTGAACTTTACATTTATTATCTGTCTAATTCTTACCAATACCCTGAAAAGTAGATACTATCATAACAGTTTTTACAGATGAGAAAATTGAAGGCCAACGTCAGGTCTCACATCACAAGTTGTAGAGCTGGGATTCATATTCAGGACTATGTAATTCAAAAGCCTACATTATCTGCCAAACTTCTCTGATACTCCTTTCCTCCAAGAATTTAACACTGCTAGGATTGGTAAGAGGACTGGAACTGTATGTGGCTATTTGACAGTAGATGCTACAAGAAAAATTACCATCACCTCACAGTTACTATTAAATATCAATCTTTGACCCATCATGTTCAATAGATTTAAGGGCCAAACAGTTCCAACACTTGGTACAGTCAACACAGCTGTTAAGTGTATAAATTCTGGAGCTACAACCACACATTATACCAATTCCATCACTTTCTACTGACGTGACCTTGAACAAGTCATATAATCTCTCAGCCGTGATATGGAACTGAAATTATCATCCACCTTCTAAGACTACAGGTGGGTATGGACATCACATGGCATCTCCAAATTACATGATAAGAGTACCTATTCACAGTAAGTGCTTGGTGCAGCTTACTCATCCTTATCACTAAGGTTTTAAATATTTAGGTGTCTGATATGAAGACCACAACAATTTTGCTTGATTCTTATATACTTCTCCCTAAGTCTCCTCCAAACTTCAACTTATCCTTAATTTCTAACTCCACAAAGGACTAACCAAGTGCTATAAGCAATAAATGAAGCACATCTATTTCATATTCAAGCTGAAGATCCATATTTTTGTATCTCGAACCTTTATATTGGTTGGCTTCTTTCTGTCCCCACCCATATTTATAATTATGCTTTAGGATCTTTCATCTTGAAAGGAAAAAAATAAGGTCCAGGTCCCTTCTATTTACTGTCCCATTTTTCTCTTTTCCTATCACGTATGGTTCTCAAAAGATAAATTCTTCAGCCCTTTTGGCTATGCCAGTGAATCTGATTTTGATAAAACCATGATTAACTTTGTATTTGCTATATCTGATGGATGTTCTGGTCATTATTTCACTTCATACTGAATCATTTGACACAGATAAATTAAAGTTTTCTCTTCTCTTGGCTTCTGTAATTGGTTCAATAGTGCTTCCCAAAAGGTCTATATCCTAATTGCTCTCACCAAAATCTGTGAAGGTGACTTCATTTGTAAAGCATTCTTTGTAGATGTATAATTGAGGTAAGAATTTCAAGATGAGATCTTTCTGGATTACCGGATTGGGCACTAAATCCAGTGGCAAATATCCATATAAGAGACACACAGGTACATCTAATGGTGTTGAACATTTCTCAATGTATTTATTAGCCATTTGTAGTTCTTTTGACAAGTGTCTATTCACTTTGCTTGCCCATTTTTTGATTAAGTCTTTCATTTTGAAGATTCTAATTTTTTAAATTCTAGATATTTTTAAAGAGGCTACCTCTCCACTGCTATGTGTTTTTGGCCGCTGGGTTAGAGATAAAATAACTAAATGTGCTGGGGTTGTTTCCTCACCTTCCATTCCACCCCACAGACCCTCGTGTCTGTTTCTGTGCCAGAACCCTGCTGTTTTTTAAAAATCACGGTGGCATTGTACTATCACTGCAGGTCAAGAATCGTGGTGCCTCTCACTTTCTCCTTTTATCCAGGACTCTATTTGCTATTCTGGGTCTCTTCTGGTTCCAGATGAATTTTAAGATTGTTTTCTTCATTTCTGTGAAGAATGCTGTTGAAATTTTTATTGGGATTGTGATAAATGTGTATGATTTTGGAAGGATCACCATTTTGACTGTACTGGTTTTGCCTACCCAAGAATAGGGGATATCTGTCCATATTCTGATGCCTTTTTAAAGAAATACAAATTAAAACAACACAGGGATTTCATCTTACCCAGAGAGTGGTCATGATCAAGAAATCAAAAAACAAATGCTGAAGAGACTGCAGGGAAAAGGGGAACAATTTTACACTGTAGGTGGGAATGTAAACTAGTACATCCCTTATAGAAGTCAGTGTGGAGATTCCAAAAAAAGTGAAACTAAAGGGGTCAGGGATTTAGCGCAAGTGGCGCCATGCCTATCAGGGGGCTGAGTTCAATCCCCAGTACTGCAAAAAAAAAAAAGAAAAAAGTGAAACTAGAAATCCTATTTGATCCAGCTATCTCCCTTCTAGGTATCTTCACAAAGGAGTTAAAGACATCATATTATGGGGATACATGCACATCCATGTTATAGCAGCAACTCACAATAGGTAAATCTTGGAAGCACATATATATCAGCAGATGGGTGGATAAAGAAAATGTGATTTTACACACAATGGAATAGTATTCTGCCATAAACAAAGGTAAGCATGAGTCATCTGGATGAAAATGGATGTACCCTGAGACCGTAATGTTAAGTGAAATAAATGAGTTTAAATATTGCATGGTTTTTATTATATGAGAAACCCAAAGTAAAAACAAAGAGCAAATTGAAAAATAGATAATAAGAAGTAGGGAGATAGATTCTTCTCAAAGGGGAAGGGGTGTCAAAAGAAGGAGGGAAGTAAAGGGAGGGGTGGGAGGTGGAAAGGGAACCATACAGAAATTATGTACATGTACCAATTCCTCAAAAGAAATGTAAACATCATATAGTACACATATGTATTAATAAAATATTTTTAAATACTTTTGGGATTTTAATTACAATGATTCTATAAATTACTTCAGGTAGTTTGTACGTTTTAATAATAAAATCTTCAAATCCATTAAAAAAAAAAGAAATCCACAGAAGACAAAGGCAGGAAGGAGTTAATGCAGGCATAAGGAATGCAAATATATGTATGTATGTATGTATATATGTATATATGGGACTCTAAAAAACTTGACCCTCCCCAAAACAAAAGTCCCAGCCAAAAGATAAATCAGCAAAATTAATAGACACTTTGTAAAAAAGTGAAAATGGCCAACAAATACATGAAAAAAATGTTCAACATCACTGGCCGTTAGAGAAATGCAAATTAAAATTACACTGAAATAACATCTTACTCCAAAAGAAGGGCTACCATCAAAACTTTTAATAATAACAAATGCAGGAGAGGATGTGGGGAAAAACAAACTCTTCTACACTGTTGGTGGAAAGATATTAGTACAACTACTGTAGAATCAGTCTGGAAATACCCCCAAAATCTAAAAATAGAAATTCCACTTGATCCAGCTACTCCTCTTCTAGCTATTTTCTCAAGAGTTAAAAATCATCATATTACAATGATATATGCATACTCATTTATAGCAGCACAATTCATAATGGCTAAATCTTGGAAACAGTGTACATGTCTATCAGCAGATGAAAAGATAAGGAAAATGAGGTATTTATACACAATAGAGTACTCTCCATCACGAAAAAAGATAAACCTGAGGCATTTGTAGGTAAATGTTAAGTGAAATAAGTCAGGCACACAAGCTTAAATATTGCATGGTTTGTCCTATATGAACATATTTAAATATATATATATATATGTATGTGAATATATATCAGTATATATATACACATAGGCACATGCACAAATAGAGCAAAACAGAAGTTAGATAAATAGGAAGTGAGGAAAAGGTCAAACAATTTTCCAAATGACTTATTCCATTATTTCCAAGATATTTTCACACACACATATGCTAATTTGTTTCATTTATACTGATAGTTTCTCTTTGTTAACTGAAAGAAAATGTTGTGATATTATCTGTTTGTCTTCGTTAAGAGTCTTTTATCTATATCTTGTATTCTTAGATACTACTTTTAAGATTATGAAACATGGTATATTAATTATTGTTATTCTCTTATCATTTTATGAAATTGTTTTTAAAAAGCAAAGTTCCAATTACCTATTGGATATCTCCATCTAGATGTTTCACATACCTCTAGAATTTGATAAATACAAATCCATTCTCTTTCTCACTGCACCTTTTCCGCTATTTATCCACCTAAACCAGAACCTTTAACTCCTTTTCCTGTCTAACTTTCTCATTGCTCAGACAAAAATACCTGGCACAAGTTAAAAGAAGAAAGATTTATTTTAGTTCACAATATGTAGCCATCGTCAGCTGATTTTAAGACAAGATGGCATGGTGGAAGAGTATGGCAGAGAAGAAACAGTATGGCATGGTAGCCAGAAAACCACAAGCAGTGAGCCTTCCTTTCCCTTTATAGTCCATCCAGACTACAATCCTATTGGTTGATGCCATTCACATCCAGGGACTTCTGCTTCATTAAAACCATTCAGCCACACCCAGAACTATGCTAAGCCAATCACATCAGTGGTCCTTCTGGAACATGTCCAATGAAAGTGGCACACAGGATGCTACCAGTGCTAACCTCTTCCCTGGGTATCCACGTTAATCCAGAGAGGCAGAATTATACAGATAATTGAAATGGAGAAAGGTTTGGAGCAATCTTTATTTAAACCTGTCAAGATGAACACAGCCCCTCTGAGGGAAAAATCCCCACAGAAACTAAGTATTTCTCCAATCCTGTTTTGAAAGCATAGTCATTTAACAACTAATTACAACAGGAAGCCCATCAAGCCTGGGTCTCTTTTTCACATGTCACTGAAGAAGAGGGAGCACTGTGGCTCACTCAGTTCTTGTATTTCTTCCCTAGATGCCATAGTTTAGAATGTTTAGTACTCTTTCTCTCTGCACAACTCCTACTTGCCCCTTACTTTAATTTTTGCCAACCATATCATTGCCACAATTATTTTTAATTGTTTCTATGAGTACTTTATTCACTAAAAGGTGAGTTTGTTGAAGATAAGAACTGTCTTATCTTGATAACCTTACTCCTCACACATTATGAAGCTTATAGCCAAAACAAAATGTTCACTAAATGAATAGATAAATGGAGAATTAAATACTATATCATTTGAATCCTATAATGATAAGTAGATTAGCTTATTAGTTTGAACCCAAGCCATAGCCAAAAATACTGAGGCCAGAAGAAATGCTAAGACTTGCCTAAGAACACAGGACTTTATTCATTCCACACCATGCTTCTTCTTCTCCTTTTTTTCTTCTAAAGTTTTTAAACGGCCTCTCATTAGGTAGTCCATGTGGGTCTTGAATTCTCTATGCAGCTCAGGCTGATCTTGAATTCTTTTTTTTTAGTTTTAAAAAAAATCTTGATAATCTTGAATTCTTGATCCTCCTGTCTCAGCCTCCAGAGTACTAAGACTATAGGTGTGACCACCATGCCCAAACCGCACCACAGTTCTGAACTTACAGAAGTGTTCTTCTGTTCTCCCTTGCTCATCCTTACCTGAAATTTCCTCAATGCTATTTGCATGCATATCTAGAAGGACAGTTCCATTGATGAGGCAGCTTCTTAATTCAAAGAGACTGTGCAGTGAAAGGGTTGCCACGTATGGCTTGCTCCAGCGCTCTCCCCCATCTTCCACATCTTCCTCAAACTTTAGCCACCTGAAAGCATTATGAACAGCTTGATGCCAAAGATGGAAAATGAGGCATTTCCAAAAGCGTAAAATACATGGACAGTCATAGTGACCGTTGTGAATCTATATGTTTAAGACATACTGATTAAGTAGCAAAAGCTAGCTAAAGAATAGTATAAGATTGAAGAATAAAAAATGAAAAATAACCAAGAGTAGTTTAATTCCATTTTTATTTAAAGAAAAAAGTAAAAATACAAATATACACATGTATAAGACACTAAATATATTCCTTATGATCCCTGTGGTAACAGAATTACATTTTCTTCCTGGTGCTTATCTTTATTTTCCAGCTTTCTATGAATATGCATTACCTACATAATTAAAAATAGGGCTAATTTATGTCATTTAGATATACTGACAAATCACACTTATAAAAAGATAATATTTTTCTTTTCTGAGTGTGTTGTGTGACTTTTGATGTTCAATATTCTGTGTGACCTTTAGAAGTCACAAAGACTGAATGACAAAAGGCTAATTGCCTTTTCACTTGGTATCAGGTCGATTGGTTTGTTCAATACTCTCTACCCATGGAAAATATCCACAATACAACCCATACCAAGGAAGAGCTGTTTCAGTGAAAGTGGGGTCATGTTTTGCTAGTTATTCCTCTTACTCTGCTCCTCAGGGTCCAGGTACCTGGTTTCCTATCCACAGTAAGGTTCACTGGTCAGTTACCAGAGCAGCCTAGTCACAGCGCTGGTTAATCTGAGGCCTGCATCTCAGACAAACTTGGTCATTCTACAATTACCCCAGAAAGTCTAACATTAGGCTGGCTATAGTATCAAAGATCTCTATGAGGAAGAAGTCAAAGTCACAAAATTCGGGCATCATCATGAATTAAAACCCAAATGGTCCACTTGCTAAAAAATGTCTGAAGATATGCTCTGACTAACTGGCCAGGTTATAATCAAGGTAGCCTCACTAGGGATGTAGCTTAATGATGCAGCAACTGCCTGGCTAGTGTGGAGCCCTGAGTTTGATTCCCAGTTGCAAAAAAATAAGTAGCCTGTTTAGTATCTTAAAAACCAGACTTATATTATCAAGAGAGTCCATGTCAGGCATAGTAGTGCCATCTACAACCCCAGCACTGGGTAGGCTGAGGCAGGAGGATCACCACAAATTTGAAAACAGCCCAGTCTATAATACTGAGTTCAAAGTTATTCTAGATTGCCTAAAAAGACTTTGTCTCAAAAATACACACACAAACACACACACACACACACACACACACACACACACACACACACACACAAGAGAAGGTCTATGAAGAACCTACTTTGAACCTCAAACAAATGAGAGAGCACTCCTTGAGGGTGACACATGTATGTCACCAATTCCAAGCTCAGAGGGATGACCGAAGACATCATGAACAGACTAACATCAGACTCCCACCAGGAGGCTCTGGAACACCAGACCCCACGTCAGCTATCACTTTACCAAGAGGAAGGAAAGGCAAGCAGACTTGTCATGGCCTAAAAGGTGCCCCAGACACAGCCTTGCCAAGGCCTAGCAGATCTTGCCCTGGTGATTTTAGGGCCTCACCTGGCTGTCTCCTTCCACTCAGCGTCTTCGCCCTCTTTCATACAGATCTCATCAAGCTCTGTGAACAGCTCATGTGGCACATGCTCTTCATCTTCCTCAGTGCCAAGAATGAACTGAACACGCTGAGATGGTGTGTCTAGGAAATCAACCAGAGAGAGACCTGCAGCTAGCCTCAGATCAGAACAGAATAGCACCTGCCTTACCTAACCACTCTGGGAAGATATAGAGGGCTTCCACTCATCTCAGGGAAAAGCCAATCTGTGGGAGCAGTTTTACAAGAAGACAGATTTATGAACTAAAACTACTTGTAGACATCCCTTAAGAACCTAGAAATCTGCCAAGTTTGGTCAAAACAAATGGCTAATTCTCTACCAAAGGAGCACACTTACTATGGTATGGGTTGGGGGTGGGTACTAAACTGTGAAGTTTTCATGGAGACACTTTGATTCTTAGAGGCATTTCTTCTTGGAAGTAAATTCTGTGAAACCTACCAAAAGGCTAGAAGCAAGACGACACAGTTGTGCACCTCACCCACCCTCAGCCTTACCGAGCCTATTAGCCACGCCCCCTTTCCCTCCTGAAGGTGTTACCGTGAGCCAGGGCTTCCAGGCCCTCCTCCCCCTGGCTGGCTCCTTTGCCCCTCCCTCGTCTTCGGTGCTTCTGCCCATGGGTCCTATGGTGTCGGTGGCCCTGCCGGCCCAGGGGCATCCGAACCCCCACATACAGCGTTCTGTGACCTGGGAGGAAGCAGATTTGACAGATTTGTAGTGAGAAGTCCTTTAATAAAAGAAGCCTAGTATAGTTACCAGAAGGAAAAACTCAGTTGGTTTTGGGTTTTTTGAGGGAGAGCATGGTCATAAGTCTAGAATGATAAAACTTCAAAGACTTCCAGGACTAAGGATTCAGCAATCTTAAGAGTTGAAGGTCTTTTCCTTCATCTTGCACAGACTGCAAACCTCACAGGAAAGTTATAAAGATCCAAAGAAATCATGTGTTTCTAAGAGGTTAGGGATGTAGCTCTGTAGTTAAAGGCTTTATAGCAAGTGCAATGCTCTCTGGGTTCAATCCCTGCTTCCAAAAAAGAACAGAAATAATGTTTGCATACTATAAGGCCTATAAGGTACTAGTTGTTAATACAATTACAATTTGATTGGGTGAATTTTTTTTTTTTTTTTTTTTTTTTTTTGGTTTTTTGAGACAGGGTCTCACTTTTGTGGTTCAGGCTGGCCCTGAGCTCAGCCTCAAACTCACATCACAATCCTCCTGCCTCTGCCTCCCGAGTGCTGGGATGACAGGCGTGAGCCACCACGCCCGGCACTGTGGTATGTGGTACTGGTTGCTGGTGGGTGTGGATCTCCACACCCAGTATTGTTATGTGGTTACCAAGGAATCGAACCCGGGCCCTTGCGCTTGCAAGACAGGTGCCGGAACCACTGAGCTAACTCCCCGGCCCTGACTGGGTGATTTTTTAAAATATAATTGCTCAATGACAATTGTGGCAAGTCCTGCTAGAGAAGCAGCTTAACAAAGTGATTATGAATACAATTGAGCAGCATGGACTACATAGCAAGACCCTGTCTCAAAACAAAATAAAACAGCATAGCACAGCCTAGGCTCAAGTCAGCCTGCCTGTGTCCAAAACATGAATCCATCACTGGCTAGCATTGGACCTTGAACAAGTTATTTAATTTTTCTGCGATGTCTTTTTTTTTTTTTTTTTTGAGACAAGGTCTCACTATGTAGTGCAGGCTGGCTTTGACTCACTACATAGTTTAGGCTGGCCTCGAACTCCTGGCAATCCTCCTGCCCCTACCTCCCAAGTGCTAGGATTAAAGGTGTGCACTACTGGCTCTGTGATAGCTTTTAAAAGAGGGGGATGGGCCGGGGATTTAACTCAGTGGTTCGGGCACCTGTCTCACAAGTGCAAAGACCTGGGTTTGATCCTCGGTAACCACATACCTATATTGGGCGTGGAGACTCACACCCAGCAGCAACCAGTACCACATACCACAGTGCCGGGGGTGGTGGCTCACGCCTGTAATCCCAGCACTCGGGAGGCAGAGGCAGGAGGATTGCTGTGATGTGAGTTGGAGGCTGAGCTCAGGGCCAGCCTGAACTACAAAGTGAGCCTGGTTTCAAAAAAAAGGGGGAAAAGGAGAAGTAAAAAGGATCTAGATGTCATATGTATATAAACCAATTCTTCCACATGAATGTATTTACTATATATATGCCAACACTTATGAATAAAAAAGGGAAAAATGAAAAATAAGCCAGGTGAGGTGGCACATGCCTGTAATCTCAGCACTTGTAAGACTGAGCCAGGAAGACTACTAGAGTTTGAGGCCTGCCTAGGCTACACAGTGAGTTATAGGACAGCCTGAACTACATACTAAAACCCTGTTTCAAATAACCTAAAGAAAAAAATTTTTTTTTAATTAATAACAAAAAAATAAAAAAGGAACACTAAAAGCTTATCATTTAAAGTCAGGGGGTTGTCATAGGCACAAAATAAGATAACACATGTAAAATGGTTAACACAATGGCTAGAACAGTGATGGCAAAACTCAAAGACTGACTGCCCAAACTGCAACCTAAAACATCCCTGTTTATCACACAGTGCCAACACTGTAACCACACCAGAATGCTCAGTGGTCGGGCTGGTGCTGGGCGGACTTGGCTGGCATGCTGCCAGAGAGGTCTCTGGGTGCCCGCGGCACCATGTATGCTATAGGTTCACCACCAATGGTCTACAATATGTCAGACAATATATTCTATAATCGGCCTCCTTCCCCCCTTCCCACACAGCACTTAAAGACTAGTTATAAGTCAAAAGGAGGATGAGGCGGAGTTTAAAAAGAAATGTTATATATTGAACAAAGAGCGGGAAAATGTGAAAATAAATGACGCAGCACCGTTCTCTCTAGCTCCTCCCTCCACACGAACGTATTTACAATACATATACAAATCTGCTTTTCCACGACTTCCCTGCCTTCCTGCTGAGTCCGGAGCCCAGAACCGTAGCTTCAGAGCCTCTCTCGCTCCTGACACCCAGAGGCAGGTTCCCTGCCCCACTCGATCACCTCCTCACTGCACTCCCAATCTTGGGCCACTCCCACACCTTCTGCCTCGGAAGCTGTTCCAATCCTTAGCCGTGGCCTTCAGATCCACAGCTCTGTCCACGTTCCCTCCCCCTGAGCAGGTGACCTTGCTCCACATCCTCCCAAGGTCCTCTCTGGCCACGTGGTGGTCCTTCTGTGCAGCTAATGAGCATGGCTCATAGCCCCATTACCTCCTACCTTAAAGGCGTCTCCAAAGGTCTCTTCTCACCATTCCTTCCTTCCACGGCTTTCTTCTGACCTTTTTCTTCCTACTGAACTGGAAATTGACCAAGGCTAGTGAGGCCTTCCAGTGCTGAGCTACACCCCTACTCAGCCCTTTTGATTTTGATTTGGAAACAGAATCTCATTAAGCTGCCCAAGCTGGCCTTGAACTAGTGATCCTCCTCCCTCACCGCACCTAGCTGTCCTGATTTTTTAAGGAAACCATCGAAAAACTTCTCTCCTAAGCTTCTGCCTATCCTTTTCCTCCATCAGTCCATTTTCAAGAATAGTCACTGAGCCAAACTCCTTTTCCTCACCAATTCCTTTTTCCATGGCTTCAGCATGTATCTTCCGACCTCACTTTTACTGAGGCTACCCACAGTAGGGACTCAGATGCCACTTCATCACCAAATCTCTCTCATCTTATATATCTCTGCTGTATCAGTTCAAAACAACTTTCTAGAGAGCGCACCATGTATTACACATCAGGAAATACCCAAATCCCTTGACCATTTCTGTACCCTGAAGCCCTGCGCTCTTGGATCTGATACCTGGACTGCTTGCCGTCGTCTGGCAGTACTTCTTAATACCTCCAAAACTCATCAAAGAAAGTATCTCTCAGGTTTCCAGCCCTGGCCCTTTTCTTCTCTGTTAGTGCTATTTTTCCTCCAGATTTCAAAGTTCACTTCTACAAATGACCTCCAAGTATTTATGTACAGTGATCAACATATCCCAAAACAAACTTACTATCTACCTAATATTGGGCTCATACTTATTTCTTCCATGTTTCTGATTATGGTATTACCACTGTCTTAACTTTCCAGGCCTTGAAACTCAGAGCTACCTTAGATTTGCAGTGCTGTCCCTGCATTCCTTCACGGTACAGCCCAGCACATCAGGGATGTCAAGCCTTTCTCCCCTCCCACTTTGATGAGCCAGGGCCTCCTTCCTCCCTCCCTCCCTAATTTAACCTCACAATGTAATCTCCTGTCACACTCTGTCCACATACAGCTCACCTCTGCAAACTCAGGACACTTCATTCTGAGTTCTCAGCCTTTTTCTAATCTTGTCTCCTTAGGATACAGTACACATTTAATGTGCAAATAAAAGCATGTCCTCTAAAAGCACTGAGTAATCACCTTAAGAGAGACGAAAGGGAATCCGTACAGGCTCACACAGAACAAACATGCTAGAGAAAAATCCAGACAAATACACCTCTGTACCGACTCCAGCAACAGAACTGTCTGGCTTTGACTCCATCTCCTTCTCAGGGTTTCAGCTGCTATATTCACCATCCCTGCACACTCCTCTTCTACCAGGCCCAAAGTGCTGTTCCACAAATGTGCCAAGGCTTTCTGGACACTGACTTTGTGCACTCAGCCAAGATTCACGCAAAGACCTCTTCTTCCTTGGTAAAGTTTCTGATTTTCCTTGTCGGATGTGTTACCTTCTCCCTCCAAATACCCAGAGCCCTTGGCTAGCACTTCATGAATGCACTTACAGTGGTACTTCTATTCACAAACTTAATTCTTTCCATGATTCTGGTCACAGACCAAACTAGATAAGGATCAAGTCAAGATTCCCCACGAGGTCAACACTCAGAATCTAACTATTGCACTTGATTCACTTCTTGTCCAATCTGGTTTGCAACCAGAATCATGGAAAACATTAAGTTCATAAACCAAGGTATCACTATATTTTCTGAATTTAATTTCCTGCCTCACCATTAAGTTGAACAGCTATCTATGTAGTCCCTCACTACTCAACTGCAAGTTCTTCAAGGTCCTAAGGCAGACATTCTTCTCAGAATACTCATACCATTGTCTCACACATTGGCATGGCTCTACAAATGACTAACACATGGAACATTTCCTAAGTGCCTCCTCCAGGAGTGTGAGTCCTGAGGACCTCCTTGGGAATATAAAATCTGACCTAAAGGACCTCTGATCTGAAAGGGGCTACAAAAGGAACATGGTACCTAAAGGAATATGGTACCAAAGTGAATATGTTTACAGCAGAAGTACTCACTTAGCAGGGCATGAGGGGCACTGAGAAGATCCTAAATGATCTGGGAATGAAGCATTTACATGGGAGGATTTCCCAGAAAGGAGGACTTTATGAGAAGAGCTGCCAAGTGTTCATCTTGTCTTCTCAGCCATTAAACTTTCTGAGACTGCACTTGACTTCCTTGGTAGTGCTCCCCACTTCTGTGTGGAACAGAATGCTTTGAGGGACACTGTAATACTTCTTTGTCAATTTCTTCTTTTTTCTTTTGCCCTCCTCTCTCTGCCAAACTCCAAAATGACAAAGAAAAAAAAAACTAGTAGAAGAGATCAGTGACTTAAGATGTAGAGAGGCAGAAGGGTAGAGTATTTAATATTTGATAGAATCATCTCTTGTCTCAGTAGTCTCATTGCTGCCTCATACACATCTCAAGACATTTCTGACAGGCAGATCTCTGACTGTAATACAATCATCTTTACTTCACAGAAAGAGAAATATAAAGCCAAAGGAGATCATCTGCTAAAGATGTGAAATCCAGACCACTAACTTTATCAATATAAATTATACAAAGGCTGAAATTACTAAATTAAGTTGTGGGCACCTATTCACCCAGCTACTCAAGAGGCCAAGACAGGAAGATTACACATTCAACGCCAGACTGGACAACTTAACAAGACCCTGTCTCGAAATAAAATGGTAAGGGTTGGGGATATAGCCCAATATTCCCTCAGTTCAGTGCCAAGAACACACACACACACACACACACACACACACACAGGGAGAGAGAAACAAATCTAACTGAATAACATCCAATGGAATCAAGATGGCATTAACAGTAGAATGGAGTCAACTAATTGTACCAGATCCTGTCCCAAATGTGTGGAATATAAATACAAAGTCTTCAGGATATATATTCCAGTTGGAAGAGATAAGTGCCATAAAAACAAGAAGATACTATTTTCTCCAGGCATGGTAGCACACACTTGTGGTCCCAGCTACTGGAGAGGCTAAGTAAGGAAGATTACAAGTTCAAGCCCAGCCTAGGCAACTTGGTGAGACTCTGTCCAAAATAAAATAAATTTAAAATGGACTAGGATCTAGGAATAAGTGGCACACTCCTCTAATCCAACTACTGTAAGAGGCTGAGACAGAAGGGTAGCAAATTCAAGGCCAGGGATTGAGAGACAGAAATCTGAATTTTCTGAGTGAATTTGGCAGAAAAGATAACAAATATACGGACTATAGGAAGGGAACACAACAGCAATAAAGTCCGGTCCACCTAACTAGCTTCTGGCAATCCAGGAACTTCATCAAAGTAAACCTATGGTGGCTTCTTGGTGGTTATTCAATGATGTCCTCCCCACAGTCTTTGTCTCCTTCCTCTATCTACCAACTCACTCAAACATCATTTCTTCAGGTCTAAGTCTTCATTCTTTCTTCTAGTCAGTGTCTCAGTTCATCTACTGGGGCTTTCTCTGTGCACATTAGCAAAACTCCTGAGGAACATGTAACACTAGTATATATTTTAAAAATACGCACAGTACATATACACATATGGAGAGCAAGCAGCAGTGAACTGGCACCGAATCTCATGAAGAAGGACATGACACCTACCGCAGACAGAGACTGGGCTTACCAATGTAGAGTGCTGCACATGCCCTCTGTCTACCAAGCACTCATACAGAGCCCATTCGTACATACAAAAGGATGCTCTGCTCCTTTGGGCTTACTGTGGACTCAGAGTCAAACACCACATAGAGAGAGCTAACATGTGGAACAGATGCCAGCCTTTTGTAAATCTGTAAATAAATAGCTCTGTTAAAAACTTATTAGTATGCATTAAACTTACTCCAATATTCATAAATCTAGTTAATCAGGAATAATGATCTGCCACGAAAAAATGGAAAAAGCCATTTCTCTAACTAAAGCAACTGCTGTTTTCCTCTGGGACTGCTAGAGTCCACGGAAGCATGTCATAGACTATTACTCTTCTTGAGTCTTCCCCATTATGTTGTTTTAATGTTTGTTTTTTATTCAGATAGGTAGATACGTAGATAAGACAGACAGACAGACATCAATATCATGGCTTAGGGTATAGGTTCTTAGTGATAAAAATTAGCTTATGCAAAAAAATCCACATTTACAGTTTTTAACTATATCCCACATTCATTCTCAGCAGTTGTGGTGAAAATGAGGTAACGAATTGGTTTACCAGATGCGTAGTGGGGGAAAGACCTGGAGATTTCTCTACAGCCACAGAAATCAAAATACCATTTACTCTGTCTTCTATTAAAGTAGGGTTGATTTCATTCCACACCTTCAAGAGTCATCACTATTCTGAGCACTTCCTCAGTGGGCTTTAAAATGACATATCAAGGGCCAGGGATTTAGCTCAGTGGTTCTGCCGCCTGTCTTGCAAGCGCAAGGGCCCAGGTTCGCTCCCAGTAACCACATACAACACTGGGTGTGGAAACTCACGCCCAGCAGCAATCAGTACTACATACCACAGTGGCAGGTGTGGTGGCTCACACCTGTAATCCCAGCACTCAGGAGGCAGAGGCAGGACTGCTGTGATGTGTGTTTGAGGCTGAGCTCGGGGCCAGCCTCAACTACAAACAGAGACCCTGTCTCAAAAAAAAAGATGACATGTCAAAGTGAGTCAGGGGTGGAGGAGACCAGGGCATGGCCCAATCTCCATCAACCCTAACTCCCTTTCCTCTTCTCCAGGGCTGCTCTCAGACCACACCAGGCCTGGGTAGTGGGCACAATTTTTTCTCCATTTGCTTGTAGAATTTCTTTAAGTGGTAGCATTGATGGTTTGGGGATGTAGCTCAGTGGTAGAATGCTTGGTCAGCATGTATAAAACCCTGAGTTTGATTCTCAGCACCACAAAAGAAAAAACTTCCAAAAAATGTGCTAACAGAAATTCTAGTTTTCAGAGAGGCCTGTACAGAGAGGACCATTTCCTATCATATCATCCTCCAGTAATGCCATCTTCTTACGCAGCAAAATAAAGCATGCATAAGGAACAGATGATGTCATTAGGAGACACTGCTCCTGCTGCCAATTTCCAGCTAACTTCTGTGACTGGAACCTAGTCCTTGGGACCCAAGAGAGCTTGGCCATGTTTATTATTCTATTTCTAAGTAGACAGAAATGTGTCATAAATAGCTACTTCTCTCTGAGGAAAAGGTCCAGTGAGTTATTGCTGGAGCCGTCAAAATAGATGGTTATGTGCCCCCACCCCGAGGTATAATGAGCGGTTAGAGAGATAAGAGGATTATTAGAAGGGAGTAAGAGGCAGGAACGACACATTAAAATGTCTACAAAATAGACAGAGATACTGAGGTTAGATGGTTAATGGTGGATATTGTTCTCTCTTTGCAAACAGTGTGGGAGAATGAAAAGAGCAGGATTCTATCCTGCTTTTAGGCTAGATGATCCCGAGCAGTTTCTTCCTTTTAAAATTGGAATAATGATACATGCCAGGTCCCAGGTAGAAAAAAGTCAACTTGGATAACTGGTGCCTTGTCTAATACCTAGCACAGAAGGGCACTCTAAATAGCACCCTGCACCACCCTTTCCTTTCCCACTTTCTCCTATTTGCTGAAACCCAGATTTCCTCTTTACCCATCAGGTGAAAATAACTTGTAAGACTTGACTTTGAAATACCCAAACACCACTGACCCCCACAGAGCCACCCCACAGGAGCTCTCATGGTAAGAGACCAGAGCCTGAGTCAGCCTCTCTACAGATTTCATTCTCTCCCCAGACAAAGGACAAGTTTTCTCTGAGGGTGGCACAACTCAGATGAAAACTCCATCATGGCAACAACAGCACAGAGAGAACATTTCACACGCTGTCCCAGGCACCAGAAAGTTGCTGTATCATAGCTTCAACTGCGCAGGCGATGCTGCAGACATTTCACAAAGGCTTCTGAGCCAAATGTGGCTCAAAGAAAAAAAAAGCTGTACTGGACACAAGCTTTCCTCTCAGAAAATTAAATGCCATCATTAATCAGAAGCCACAGCCAGGCCTGAGGCCACCTGCTAAGGCTCCAGTGAGGCCCCACAGGGAGAAGGAAAGCAAAGGAAGCCCAGGCACTGGGCAGGTGGGGAGCTGGGGGTGGGGTCCAGGGAAGAATGGGAGCCATAAAGAACTAAACTAGACAGAATCGCCAACAAAATGCCTCTTTCTTCCTCCCCATTCAGTTGGATTTTTATAAAGTTTTGTATTGCTGATCTATTAGAGATAGGCATAGGTGTGTTACTGTTTTTCCTTTTCAATTATTTAGATGAGAACAACAGGCAGAAATGGAGTTAGAAGGGAAGAACAACATTAGAAATGGGGTTTTTAAAAAACAGAGAATTTCAAAGTCAAACTGACCTTTTGAAAGTGCTTGTATTTTATTTTCTTTTAAAATTTTGCATATACTTGTATTTCTAGGTAGTATCAAACAAGAAGAAATACACTGAACCCACATACTTCATACTTCTCAAGAGTTGCATTACTTGTTAATACTTCTAACCAATATAGTACTTAAGGCACTATATCACAAGTTCTTGACCAGATCTTAATAATATTCTACTCAGGTGGACTGCTATCTCTGCTTTTATCTAATAGATAAAGGAAACTGAGGCAAAAAAATTATGTGATTTCCCCCCCAAGACTTTCATACATCTAGTATGAAAGAATTAGGAATCAAACCAAAGTATCCTGATGATAAAGTCAGATCTGTTCTCATACTAGGCTGCCTCCTGGGACCTTCCCAATCACAAAAAAACAAAACAAAACAAAAAACAGCAGTTCTTACCTTCCAACTCTTCTTTCTCATAGTGAATGTTAAGAATTGTACTGGTCCCACCCTGATCCACCACAGCTTCCTCATCTGGTCTCTGTTTAAACACAAGTTAGGTAAGTAGGCATGGTAATACACACACTTGTTTAAACACTTGCGTACCTTGTGTATGCCAGACCCTTTTGAGATACCTGGGGGAAAGGGAGGAGGATACAATGGTTTACATATTTTTAAATTTTAAACCTCACAATAATCCTGAGATGCAAATACAGCAGTCACTTTCCTTCTCTTTTTATAAATGAACCATCTGAGATATACAGAATATTAAATTACTATAGCCCAAGTCACAAATGCAGTAAAAGGTAGACTAAACGCAGTAAATGATAGACTAAAAGTAAGACTGAGCTCAGGTCTTGTGAGTGCAGACCCCATCTCTTTCCCCCTCTACTCCGCCTAAATATCTTTATAATGACTTGGAATTTTGCAAATGGTCTCAAGCAGGTGGTCTCATTAAATATAAACTGGTCTTCTTGATCTCTGTCCAGAACTTGAGTGTTTATGACACTGGCTTTGAGATTCTCCATGCTCTTCTGATCAGGTCTCTTCTGTATCATCCTAAGACTCATCTACTTCTAGCTTTAATTCCCAAGGAAGAGCTCTTGATCCTTTGTTTCCTCTCTTGGATCTTATAAATTTCAACTGTAGCCTGAAACTAGCTCAGCACGTGATGAGCCACTGGGGCCCTGAACCTCAAGACTCACGTGTCTGGAGTCAAATGGACCTTCCTTCCAAACACAGCACTCAGTCCCCTTCATGTATTCCGACCCATGGTCCCATTATGTGCTAGTTCATATTTCAAATCTATTTATTTATCCATTCAATACATATTTAGTCCTTCACCAGGTGCCCACAGGGAATTAATTCCCTTTTATTATGAAGTGTCCCTTTGAACTGTATTTCTGATTCATTCCTATCTCTCACCCACCCAGCCCCACACTGTTTGGCCTTGGAGATCGTACAGTATTTTCAGCACGAGAGCCGCCTTCTTCACTGAGCGCTGCTCTCTGTCTGGCATCTCATTCTCTCCCTGCAGTTCCTGCCCCACCACTGGTGGGTATTACAACATAATACATCATCCTTAGTCCTCAACCTAAATGCAATCCAAAAATTCATTTGGAACCAGAAGAGACATAGAAAAACAAAAGCAATCCTGGGCAGCAAAAGCCCAGAAAATTATACTACAAAGCTACTGTGACAAAAACAGCAGGTCCAAGAATCAATGGAACAGACTACAAGATGCAGAAACAACTCCAGACATACTCAGATACCTTATCTTTGACAAAGAAGCCAAATACCCTCACTGGAAAAAGATAGCCTCTGTAATGAATGGTGCTGGGAAAACTGGCTTTCACATGCCCATACTGAAGATTAAAACTAGATCCATATATTTCACCATCACTAACTCAAATCAAAATAGATCAGGGGCCAGCGATTTAGCTCAGTGGTTCCAGTGCCTGCCTTGCAAGTGCAAGGGCCCAGGTTCAATCCCTGGTAAGCACATACAACAGTGCCAGGCATGGAGACTCACACCCAACAGCAATCAGAATCATATACCACAATGCCAGACATGGTGTCTCATGCCTGTAATCCCAGCACTTGGGAGGCAGAGGCAGGAGGATTGCTGTGAGTTTGAGGCTGAGCTCAGGGCCAGTCTGAACTACAAAAAGTGAGATCCTGTCTCAAAAAAAAAAAAAAAAGAACTAAAAGCATCCTACCAGTAATATACACACAAACCATGGTTATAGAGGCAGTTTTAATGGCTAAATTTTGGAAATAGCCCAAATGCCCATCAACTGATGAATGGATAAAAAAATGTGTATTTTTGATGCAATGGAGTACTACTCTGCCACAGGAAGGATAAACTGGGGACATTTCTAGGTAAATGGATGCACTTTGAGATCACATTCTTTAGGAAATATATCAGACACACATATTCAAATTTTGCACAGTTTCTTCGGCATAAGAACCCAAAGGGTAAATAATGACCAAAGTGTATAATAGATATTGTGAAATAGGAAGAAAATGTTTAAATGGGAAGGATAAGTAGGAAAACAAGTGTAAAGGAAGGAAAGGAAAAGGAAAAAAGAGAATAGAATGAATAACAGAAAGCTTTTGTAAATGAGGAGAAAGGAGTGAAGGGAGAGTAGGGAAAGGGAAAAGAAGAATCAAGATATATTACGTACAGGTACAAATCTCCTACGATGAAGGTTATCACTACACATATCTAAAATGTACTAATAAAATGTATTAATTTTTAAAAAGACAGGTCTTGAGAGAGAAAGCACTGTTACAAACTTCCAGAGACCAATGAATTATAGCTGAGTAGCAGAACAATGTCATACAGTAACAGGCAAACTAAAAGGCAGGGACAGAGCTGAGTCTTACATAATAATCCCAAGCCCTGAAAACAGCCCCAGAGGTTTCAGGGAGGGGGACTGTGGGACGGAGAGCCCACCTGAGCCTTCCCCTGGCCACAATGCTCCTGTTGCTCTACCCTGGACCTATAATAGTGAACCAGCCCAACTGAACTTTATCTTGGTCCTGAATTGTTACCTCAAAGATCCCTTTCATTTTCCCCTGAGGATCCAATGTTCTCAGAAATTATACATAATGCCCTTCCCCCACCTATGCAACCCAGATCAAAAGGGGGGTATATATTGAGTTCTGATACGTTTAGTCATTTTAAAATCAACAAATATAAAGATGATTTCAGGGATTTTAGGCAAACACTCTTCACTAAGCTATATGCCCAGCTCTATTTCTAAGATTTAAAATTAGAAAACCAATTTGATACAACTGGAATCAGGAGAAATATTAATACTGAGCACTTACAAAACAAAAAAAATCCTAAAAACAGGCCTAAATCAAGACTAAGTAAAATCTCCCAACAGCTAAATAAGATAGGAAGACTCAAGTCTATCTGTCTCTTAAAAACATGATACACTAATACTACCAAAACCAAAGAACCTGGTCATATAATTAGAGAGGTCAGATCACCTAATCATGGATTAAGGCCTACAGTAAAAACAGCTCAAGATCCACATTATTACCTTCAAACTCCTTAGTGCTCCAGGACCTCATGTGCCAAACTGGCCTTTTCCTGACCAGCTTCCAACTGTTCTCCACACTCTGATCAATTTCCATCTTCCTCTTCATCTAGCAGAGCATCTGAGTTTTGGCTCCTCGAAGGTCTCAACACTGACCCACATTTCCAACTCTCCACTGCCCACAATTATTTCCTCACTAAATCCAAATATCCAGTAACAAAACAAGAAGGTCCCTCTTGAGCTACTGTTTCAGACTCCGCAGAGGCCAAGAGAGAAAGGACGGAGGAAGGGAACTACGGGCCAAGGAAGGTAATCCCTAGAACATGGAAAAGAGTTCTCTCATGGATCCTCCAGACACAGCCCTACCAACACGCTGATTTTGATGCATTGAGACCTGCGTGAAACTTCTCAACTGAGCACCTGTAAGCTGACAAATCTGTGTTCTTTAAGGCCCTAAATTTGTGGTACATTTTTGTGGCAGCAAGAGGAAACTAACACTGTACACATATTATGACTTCCTATATACCAAGACCAGTGTAAACTTGTTACTCTCTTATCAACAACAACCAGATTAGTTGCTGTAACCTAGCCACAGATTTGGAATAGACACAATTGCTTTTCTTTGTTCTGATTACTACTATGAGCCCTGGTTACTCTGCTAAGGCAAATCATGGGCTAAGACAATCATTCATAGGTTCTAAAGGAAATAAATTACAGCCTTAATTATCCCTCAGTTCTCGGGTCAAGTTTCTGCTTGACAAGTTTCTGCTCACATCTTTCTTCCTGGAGGTCCCCAGGTAGAGAAGAACCGCAGCTCCCCAGTTCTCACACACCACCTAGCGTATGTTGGAGGACAATGGAGATGTATGCTGAAATGGGCCTCAATGGAAAATGCTATAGAGGGTCGATGCTTTTGTTCAATAATATTGAACAATTATGCACTATTTACCATTTGGACCATGACCCTCAGAAACGCTGACCTGTTCTCTACTGAGCCGTTCATTCATTTGCTAGGCAAATATTTACTGGGCTCCAACATATGCAGTGTCACTGGGCACTAGAACTCAGGGTTACCTCAGGAACTCGTCTCGAAGGGCGGGCTTTCTTCTGGTTCAGCTTAAGACATAGCACAAGAATCTCTCCCCTTTGACCACGCTTCTCAATTATCATCCATGTATCAGGGTTTGGTATTCCAAGATTTCTGTGAAATATTCCACAATGAGGAGGCCTGATCCACACAGAAGCCTCGGTAACTGCCCAAATGCACTTGCTTCCCCCTCCACCATTTCCCTTCTCAGTGAACTTTGCCTCAGCTGCCGCGTCCCTTGCCACAGATGCTGAGGACTGCTACCCCTCCAGCCTCCTCTTCAAGCACTTCCTTCTAGGTGGTTCTGAAGGTGCTAATCTGGAGAACTGGGACTACACGGTACCCTCAGTTCCAGTCCAAAGTAAGCACTTTCCGTAAAGCTGCCTCATCTTCTTACTCTATTACTGCCCCCTTTAAGAGCTCATCAGTCCTTAAAATTTCAATAACACCTCAGAGATCTCATCAAAATGAATAATGGAGG
>PVIR01011075.1:0-47984 GCA_004026965.1 Petromus typicus | reverse complement strand
TTGAGACAGGGTCTCGCTTTTGTGGTTCAGGCTGGCCCGGAGCTCAGCCTCAAACTCACATCACAATCCTCCTGCCTCTGCCTCCCGAGTGCTGGGATGACAGGCATGAGCCACCACGCCCGGCACTGTGGTATGTGGTACTGGTTGCTGCTGGGTGTGGGTCTCCACACCCAGTATTGTTATGTGGTTACCGGGGAATGGAACCCGGGCCCTTGCGCTTGCAAGACAGGCGCCAGAACCACTGAGCTAACTCCCCGGCCCCAAGGATTTCTTATAGAACTATGAAAAAATGACCCTGGCATTGGTGACTGGACTGAGAAGCATGTTTTTGTCAGGGTTGTTCCTATCCTCGCCGGCATCTCCTTTCCTCTTTTCCCTTTGAGCAGCTTCTCTGCATTTTCTTAAGGCTTTTTAGGGCTGGGCTATGGTTTGGAGGGGCAGGCGTAACAGACAGCTGTGCTAATGCCCTCTTTGGTAGATAATATTTCATCTTTATCTCCTTTTACCTTTCTTCAGGCATGGTGGTGACAGTGCATGTCAGGGGCTTGCTGGAGCATGTGGTGCTTCTCTCTTCCTCAGTCTGCTGGGAAAGAGTTTATTCCCCTTCCATCTCATTCCAAAATGTATTTCTCAGCCTCTCTGCTGGTGTGGAAGCACTCTTGTCTATTTCCTGGATTCAGTCTTCTTTTAAAGTACTTTGTCCTATGGCCTGTCCCAAGAGGGAGAAGAGGAATGACTTCTATGTCAGAGGCATGTTAAAAAAAGTGGTAATATATTGAAAGAGGAAATTCAAGATACCTGATGCTGTTAGGAGCTATGACTCGAGTATATCCCACAAAAGTGTTCAGTTAACTTGGAAGTTAACTTGGAAGTGTGTCATGTGTCAGTAAGAATAAGGCCTAACACCAGGGTATAAGCTTGATTTTAATTAGAAGCTGCCAGTGACTTTACTCAAGTTTCTGCAGTGGCGATGGGGACTTTCTGTCCCCATGAGACCTGCAGTCTCTTGAACTCCAAGCTATGGATTTGGTCTTTCCTAGGGCTGCCTCCCAGAGCTCAGGAGAGATACTGAGGCAGTTTTGGACGTGTGAAGTCAAGGAAGCCACTCATGAGCAGGGCCATACTACAAACGGTCTTAGGCACATGGAGGGGAGGTTCAGCTCCAGCCCCCATTTCCTACATGAGTCCTGTCAGAGGAGGGGAAGTGGGATCCACACCATGCCTTTGGTTTGGCAGTGCTGCATAGATCCCAGAAAGTCTGCAGAGCTGGCAGTGCTGGAATCTAGAATACTAGCACAATTTGCTTTACCTATATCATCAAGATAATGAGAGTGGAAGTATGTTACAACAGACAGTTGAAGGATTAGCAGTATAAACATATTAAAAACGTGGGTGCAACTTGGCAACAGGTAATAGAGTTAAAATTGATTTGTTTCTGAACCTAGGCCTAGAGAAGAGAAGTACTGGGCAGGGACTTGCTGGTTATGCACTTTGGATATTGTACGCTTTTAAGTGCTACTTTCTGTTTTGTTGTGATTTTTTTCATGCTGTGAATTGAACCCAGGGCATTACTCAGTTACTCGGTGGTTGTGACAAACAAATGGGATCATAGCGAATTAGAGGCAGGAATAAATATATAGATAGTAGCAAATAAGAAACATGAAACATTGCTTATAGGCTAAAGTTAGATCTTTTCCCTGTTCCTACTACATTGAGATGAGCCTCTTCCCCAATCTCAGGGTACCTAATTTATGGCTGAGTGTAGCATTGCCTTCAGTGTGTGGAAGTGGTGGTGGGGGGAGTGTTATTTTCTGTAGAAGGCACAAAATTTCCTCATGTTTTATTTTCAGCATTCAAGTACCACCCAGAGACCTCCCTGAGGATTATGGGAAATGCATGTAATTTGTTTTTGGATTCCAATAGCAGATATATACAAAGTGAAATTAATTTTGTATTTGGTGTATTTTTCTCCTTAGGACAGACCAGAGATTTGTTTTATGAAGGGTGCCTATGAACAGGTGATTAAGTACTGTACTACGTACCATAGCAAGGGGCAGAGCTTGACCCTTACGCAGCAGCAGAGAGATCTGTATCAGCAGGAGAAGGCACGCATGGGCTCAGCAGGACTCAGAGGTAAGGTCTTGTCATCATACTCCCTGCGTGGAAAAGAGTAGCCTTTTAATTACGATGAATTCTTACTTCACATCCAAGCTGTGTGATTCTAGATCTAGGCTTTGTAGAATTCTTACGATTTCTGAGGTGCTGTTGTTTTAATTGGCTAACTGATGCCCAAAAAATGAAAAGCCAAAAGTGATGCAAAATAAGAACTCTGGTTCTTAACAGACTCTGCTTGTCTCTGAGTCTCTGAGTAGGTGGTAGAAATTTTATTTTAACCAACTTGATTTGTGATATAGGAGATAGAGCAAGGTAAAATGATGTTATCCTTTCCTAATTTTGTTACTTTGTCTCAGTAGTTAGAATTAATCTCCTAAAAATGAAAGTTGTCAGTCTCTAAAAGGTAAGGTAAGGTGGTTGCTACTCTGGTTCTCATCTGCTGTCCTCTCCTGCTGTTCACCAGTAGGTGAGGAAGTGCTCAGATACTGCTTTCAGTGGTGGCAAACCAATGACATATGTGTTGTTCTTCTTTTAGGACAAAGATGCTAAACTATGAGTTTTTTCCCTAAACTAAAGCCTCTGTATTCAGGTTTAATTGCATTGTTGGCACTTCATGACACATAAATGTGTTTTGTGTTGCCATATAGGCACTTGTCCTAAAAAGTTTGCTATCATTGGTTTGTGTGTATGTTGCTACCTGAGCAGTGACTGAGAAGAGACTGCTGGACACCAAACATCAGGCCACTTTTCCCAGGGATGCTTTGTAGGACCGTTGTATACCTGTTTCTTAACTTCTGGATTGTACAGAATATAATCTGTATTCTGTACAGCTATGGTAGTTATATAGTCTCTCAAAAACAATTGCAAGATTTGGTTTCCTCTTATAATGACATGGAAATAAAATACTATAATTCCTAGGGGAAAAGGTTATGTGAATTAAGTGGCTCACTTAAGAGCATTCTTTGTATTTGAAATATCTGGGTAGATTGACAGTACTTCCACTCTCTCCAACTTGCTGCCGTGCTTTGTGTCCTTCCTTTTCTGAGTGCTGTACCAGCCCCAGGATACTGAGCCATGGCCCTCCCATGTCTGATTAGAGGTTGGGGGTGTCCCGCCTGGGGCTATGGACTATGCTATGATTGTCAGAAACCTCACATTCTGTCTCAAGGAAAGGAGAAGGCTCCTTGTTGAAAATTTGTTTTGTGAATGAATCTGTTATTATATGGAAACAAATTTTTGAGGTAAAATCGCTTTTTCTTTTTTTCTCTTCCTAATGTAAGAGACTTTGATGACAGGTTCCAAGGTTTCTAGGTTTCTTTCTACAAGTCTGAATCCTGAATTTGATCCCAGATATCTGATTTAGCCTTCAGACTTCTGGGTCCTTCAGACTAAGGTAGTTTTTAGGTTTTTTTTTCAGACAGGGTCTCACTTTGTAGTTCAGGCTGGTCCTGAACTCAGCCTCCAACTCAGCAATCCTTCCGCCTCGGCCTCCCAACTGCTGGGATTACATGCGTGAGGGCACTGTGGTATGTGGTACTGATTGCTGGTGGGTGTGAGTCAGCACGCACAGCATTGTTGTATGTGGTTACTGGGGATTAAACCTGGGCCCTTGCACTTTCAAGGCAGGTGCCGGAACCACTGAGCTAAATCCCTGGCCTAGACTAAGGTAGTTTTACTAAGCATCAGTCCTGGGGTAGGAAGAAACTATTCTGTAGTTTACTTGGGTCACTTCTAAGAGTAGAAGCTAAGAGATAAAAGAGCCTTTTTTGAATTTTATTTTTTATAAATTTATCAAGCCAAATGTATAGGGCCAACTCGGTATTCTGCAGAATTGGATACAGGAGTGCCCTACATGTTCTGAATGTACTGTCTTGGGAACTGCTGGCTGTCTAAAGTGTATGGTGATCCTGCGAAGCTTGATGTCTGATGGAAAGGCTGTATCTGCCTCCTCTGCCTCATTTCAATTCCTTTCCCCTGCTACACTGAAAGAATGGCACTGTTGGTTGGGGCTTGGCCCTGAATTATAGTCTCTAGACTAAGCAGTAGTTTAGGCAGCTCTGGGGTCATTGCAGGGAGGCAGCTTCCCTGAGCCCTGGTGAAGTGGGCCTCCTGTTTCCCCAGGTTACCTGCTTTTGCTGGCTGCAGACATCTACAGCTTTGACTCTTTTATTTTAAATCCACCTAAACAAATGAGGGGAACAAACTGACCCTTTTCCACATCTCTTGGTGTTCTGAGATGTCATCACTTACAGTTTGTTTCCACTGGTTAGTGAAGCATTGACGCAGTTAAATAATGAGGTGGGGACAGTTTGATTACTCTGAGCATCCCACAGCAAGAGTTTCAGGTTTGGTGTGGATTTTGAAACCTAATGAGGGCTTAAAAGTTCTAGTACATGCACGCTTTTGCTCTCTGTTATTTTGGGAATGAAAATTTTCACACTTTTAAGTTTTGACTCTTTTGCAGATGAAGAATTCATCTGTGAATTTGTAAATGTATGGTTTTGTATTGTAACCTTGTGAAGAAGACCAGAGTTGGTAGAGGAGAACATTTATGTTTCACAGGGTTTTGAGAAACATTCTGGTCCTTTGTTTCTTATCTAATGTCTTTTTAAATCTTTCCTTTGTGGCCTACTTCTCTCCTCTTCTTGAGATTCCCACAGTGGAAGAGCAGACTGATTTTAAATTGCAGTTGATATGTACTTTGTTTATGTCTTACAAAATTTATTTATAGCTAGGCATAGTGGTGCATGTCTGTGATCTCAGCACTTGAGAGGCTAAGGCAAGAAGATGGAGGCCAACCTGAACTTCATAATGAGTTCCAGGCAAGCCTACACTACGAAGTTAGTGTGTCTAAAGGCCAAACACAAAACAAAACAAAGCAACAAGAAAACTTGTTTCTTAAATGCTTTTTTGATCCTTAGGTTTTAAAGTAGAATACATGTGTTAGAATATATGTGTTGTTTTGGTCAGCAACCTTGATCCTGAATAGTGTTTGTTTACCTGCCCTTAACCTGAAGAGTATTAAGCTCTGAATGTGGGATAAAAGTACAGACAAATATGTGATACTGATCTCTAGGCCTGTTTTACCTATCCAGTGGGAGTTTCGAGAGCTGATCTCTTCTTGTTAGTATTTACTGCCCAACAAGTTGATATTTCCTGTTTCTGTTACCATCTGCCTCTGTCCCAGGCCAGGAACTGTCATTATCAGAGAGAAAGTCTCTGGGGCCCACATCCACCTAAATAATTAGGTATATCACTATTACATCGGAAAAATAGTGTCCTCTCTTTAACTTGTTTTTACAATTCTCCATACCGTCTGCCCAAATAGAAATAGATACTTTTGGTCTTCCTGGGACAATTGGTCTCTGTATGAGGTGCTTATGCTCAGTTCATGTATATATGTGTATCTTGTGGTGATTTAAGCTGTTCAGTCTAAGAATATTCCAGTGCATGTGTGTCACTTTGTTTCAAAAGGGTAGTTAGTGTAGATAGGTTCCAGAATTCTGAGGGCAAGCTGGTAATTGGAAAGTGAATGCTACTCTGTACTGTATTGTAACTGACCAAACATGATTAAAAAAAAGTATAAGTAATGATTTGGTGGTGCTGTTAGTATATTCCTACAGGAAAAAGCTACAAATAAGAATTTCTAGTTAATGTTATAGAAAGAGTACAAGAATCCAAACTGGCATTAATGGTCTCACAACAATTTTATAGATTAACTTTACCTTCCAGGTTTTTTCATGTATACAGTTGTTGTGGGGTATAGTTAATTAATTAATACAGCTTTCTCTTCAAGCTATTGAATTTTTCTAGAGACCTGTGAAATGAAATGGAAAGATGAAGATGCATTAGAAGCCACCTTTAAAGGTGTCTGTTTACAATTGCATTTAAAGCTTGACAAATCATGTTTATCTAAATAATTCGTGTTTCCTAAAGTGACAGTAGTTTCTGTGAAAAGTAGCTAGCTGCATGTGGTTGCTCTGCAAAAATGGTCTCCATACTGTCTCACTTGCCCTTTCTGCTTAACGATTCTTTAGTTTTACTACTTTTAATAATTAATAGCTTTTCAAGCAACATTCAGAACTGTTACACTGTAATATCTTGGCATGTAATAATTTTGATATTTAAAGGTTATATAATATTTACAAATGACAGTATAATCTTAAGTGGTGTATGATCAACTAAATTGTAATGTTTCTGGGACTCACATTTGCTTTTTTGGATTTCATTATTATTTCCCAAGTTCTTGCTTTGGCGTCTGGTCCTGAACTGGGACAACTGACCTTTCTTGGCTTGGTGGGAATCATTGATCCTCCGAGAACTGGTGTAAAGGAAGCAGTTACAACACTCATTGCCTCGGGAGTATCTATAAAAATGATCACTGGAGATTCACAGGAGACTGCAGTTGCTATTGGTACAACTGGGCTGCTTTTGTTCTCTTTTTGATAGTTTTTCTGAAAATATTGTAGTGCATAATTTTGTGAGCCATTAGATTGAAGTATGTTTGTGTATTGTTGAAATTGTACAAGTGATACTGACTCACTTTTGTGTATAAAATTGTAGATACAAATTATAACTTAAGAAGCAGTACTTCATTGAAAATACATAACTGCCATTATGAAATGGTACATGTATTCATAGAAGGGTAATTGTTTTTAACTGCATAATCCTCTATTACTATAGGTAAAAGCATTAGCTCACGAATGTGAAAGAATGCATGAAATTTAGTTTTTCCTTTCAACCAAGAGTACATACATTTCAAAGTAGATTTGTATATAGAAGGTAGCTTATTGTCTTTTTTCATATGTACCTGTGATGTTTGAATGCTATTTAAGAGTACTTTAAGAAGTATAAGGGAAACAACTCATGAAAGCTAATCTGTCAGAGCCTGTTAAGTGTAATTCATACTGATAAATTTAGCAGTTTGCTGAACTCTGTAAATTCTAATTTTATTAATTTTGACAGGGGCTATACTAAGAGTCCCAGATTTTATCTTATCTTAAAAAAACCCTGTAGAAACAGCATTGGAAGAATAACTTTTCAATGTTTATTTTCACCTACATCCAGCTATGTAGTTACCACAAATCTACCAACATTTTGTCTAACTTCTGATATTCTACTTAAAATGCATTCCAATATTCATAAAATTCAGCTGCTTAGAACCTGATTGCTTGCTGGCTTACTGAAAATTACTGACTCTTAAACAAGACCAACAAAGACAGAAAACCATAAACTGATTACAGATGCAGATAGATGTGTCTTATGATCTCTTGATTTACAAGTATTTTATAGTTGAAAATACAGTGACTAAGTCATTAAATTAAGATATTGTTGACTAACCCACCAAGCTAACTATTCAAGTAGTAACAGTTTTTCTCTCTTCACTTTAGCCAGTCGTCTGGGATTATATTCTAAAACCTCTCAGTCAGTCTCAGGAGAAGAAGTAGATACCATGGATGTCCAGCAGCTTTCACAGATAGTACCAAAGGTGGGCTCAGACTAAATGTATTCAGATGGAGGGCATTATTTATTTTAATGTTAACTATTCCTGCTATCTTCATAAGATTCTGTATATATGAATAAGTGAGACATGACTTATCACCTTGGTTGGTTTACATTTTGAAGTGTCATTGAAATGAATCTTATTATTTATAGTATGATCATTATAACTAGAATGCAAAATTATTGCCTCTAGCAAGAACTGAAGTTCAAAAAAGGGACTGGAAACTTACAAGTTAGATGAAGAGGAAACTATTAGTTTCTACTTCTTAGCCTTTTGTTACATCTTTTAGAATGAGTATATAGTTTTTAAAAAATTGAGATATTTGCAGTAAGTTTTGCCTTTTCTAGTCTCTAGTTTTGAGTTTTGACAAATGTGTGCAATCTTGTAATCATCACTGGAATAAAAATATCAAACAATTTCATCATTTCCCCTCCTAAAATCTCTTATGCTGGGGCCGGGGAGTTAGCTCAGTGGTTCCGGCGCCTGTCTTGCAAGCACAAGGGCCCGGGTTCGATCCCCGGTAACCACATAACAATACTGGGTGTGGAGACTCACCCCAGCGGCAACCAGTACCACATACCACAGTGCCGGGTGTGGTGGCTCACGCCTGTAATCCCAGCACTCGGGAGGCAGAGGCAGGAGGATTGCTGTGATGTGAGTTTGAGGCTGAGCTCATGGCCAGCCTGAACCACAAAGTGAGACCCTGTCTCAAAAAAAAAAAAAAAAAAAAAAAAAAGATCTCTTATGCTGTTTTAAAACCTACTGTTCCTCTTACTTCCAGCATTTCGCATCCACTGACTAATTCATTTTCTTTTTAAAAATAGTCATATGGTATGAGGCTTTTAAACCTGCTTTTTTGACTTAGCCTAGTAATGCATTTGAGATTGCTATATTGATTGTGCTTATCAGTGTTTTTTGTTTAAATTGCTGAATATGGCTATATTTATTTACCATATGCGTGTACCATACTTTACCTATTCACTGATTTAAGAACATTTGGATTTTTCCAGTTTTTGCTGACTGTGAATAACTACTGTAAACATTTGTGTACCAGTTTTTGTGTGAAAAATTTTTTTTCTTGGTTAAATACTTACAGTTGCTGGGCCCTATGATTGTTTAAATTAATAAGAAATGGCAAGTTTTACAAGGTAGCTTTATCATCTAATGCACTTCCTCTCTCTTATAAGTAGTTAGATTTTGGCTGTAGAAACACTGTTTTGCTCATCCATATTTTCTCTTTGTTAGGCTTTGACCACGCACAAAAATTGCTTTCATAGCATTTAGGCATTTTGGTTATTTTATTTGTTTTGGGGTTAGAGAGAAAGTATTTCTGTATTTGAATGGAATTCTTTGTGCATAAGTAAACATGTGACTTGTCATTATTGTTCACTTCTGAAAGAGTAAATCTAATACTGGCTTTCCAGAGGTTTTGGAACAGAATATATGTTACTAAGTGATATGAAAATTACAGTTGATTATCCCATTAGATCTTTGTTCAACCCTCTCTCCCAGTTGCCAACAGGAGGGAAACTGATTTAAAATTTCATTTTATTTGTTTTCTTTAGTTCACCCTTTAATTCTCTGACAAAAATACTAACAAATTCTGGAAAATAGCCTAAAAGTTAGAGAAGGAAGAAGCAAATTACAAATTGTGTCATTAATCTAGACAATTATATCATCTTTTTTCCTCCAGAGGACTGAGTGCTTATGCATTGCTTATGGCAGATACTCTCTTATTTCAGAGAATAAAACAAAACACAAGCCTTGTCTGAAGTTTATTGAATTGGTTTAATTTCTGCTTTACAGAGAAATTCCATAAATACTAAGGCCTCCTTAAAACTATTTTCATGTGTTTTGAATAGATCTTTTCTCCAAATATTATAGAATATTTTCATTAGCAGGACTGTTTCCACCTTTCCTATGTCTTTTACCAACTTCCTCTCATGTTCATATAATTCTGTTATTGCTGTCATATATTTTTGGCCTGCTTTTGGTTTAGATAAGTTTTTTAATTTTTTTTTTTTTTTTTGTGGTACTGGGGATCAAACTTAGGCCCTTGTGCTTGCGAGGTAGGTGCAATACTATGTGAGCTAAATGCTGGCCCAGTTCAGATTAGTTTGAATAGCTTTTATTAGTGTGACAAACAAAGCAGAACTTTTGTTGTAAATCATCAATTCACTGAGTTTGTTCTATATCCTGAAATCATATTAATTCTGTTCCTTCTTTAAATATTTTTTAGCTTTTACTTTTCAGAATTCTGTGGAATGTCTTCCAAAACTTTCAGCATTTGCTATGCCCTTGTTACCTAGAAATAGTAGTGTATAAACTGAGATTGTATAATAATTTATTAAATACCCCTGGAGATTCTCAGGATTTTCCACCTAAAATTGCTTTGTTGTCTACAATTTTTAGAGATGGACATGGTTACATTCTTTTATTCTTTTGTTTTCTGATTTTTACATCATTACATCTGTATTCCCACTGAATCTGTTAATAAGGTCTTCTTAATCCCAATTTGTACATGTAATTTTCAGGAGGTTGTAAATCTGTCTTTCATTGCATCAGTTTCCTTTTTATCTGCCCTAGTAATGTTCGGAATCGTTAGTAGGTTATTGTAATATCAGAAACACCTGTTTTCCTTTCATATTTTCCTTTTTTAAAAGTTTCTTTCCTAATAAACTCTGTAAAATAGTCTTATCTTCCTACCTTATCAGTTAATATGAAAAGAACTATAAATGCTGTCCACAAATAAGACACTGAAAGAACTCACAAGGAGGGAAAAATATGCTTGGAGATTCCTCTTGACGATATGTGGCCTTGCTCCTCTCCCTTTGATAGTCCTCTCTGGGCCTAGCCTCGTCATTGCCTGTGGTCTCTCTTTTTCTGATAGTTCAACTTCTTGCCCACTGTTCTTCTATTGCACTGTCGTCCTATTTTACCCGTTTCTACTTCCAAACTACAGGATTGTATTGTGTTTAGTCATTGTAATTCCCTTTTGCTAAGCTACAAAACAGACATAAGAGAAATTGAGTTATTTTCAAGTGTAGGTTCTGTGAGATAGTGATATAATTAAAATTCTAGTAATTCCTACTGTATGTTTGTTTTCAGTCTAATATTTAGGCCACAATTTAGTCCTGTTAAACTTTAGTAGTTTTACTGGTGCTTTAAAGAACTAAATTTATTCCTTGTAGTGTTTTGTACTTCAAAAGGCCAAGTGATCTTTTTGGTTTATATTGAGATCTGCTTATTCAAAACAGGGACTCTAATTTTGAGACGCCATCAATGCTTTGAAATACTAGAGACTTAATCATGTAATCATGTAATTGGTGTATTGGAAAAATGCCACATAATTTGCTACTGTGTAAAAGAGATACAGGTTCAGTCCAACAGTTGGTGGCTTGCCATTCTTGATAGCACATGGTGACTATCAAGGAGGATTTGCAAGGTTCAAAAATTATGTGGAACAAAGGCAGAATATTAGTCTGTACAAGCTGAACATTTGTAATCAGCCTTTTCTTTAAATATTCTCTGCAACCTAAAGCTTTTACTAAACTCTCCTGTGTTGCAATGCTGTGTTTCATGATTAATTAGAATTTTCACTTAGATTATTAGAGTAGACTCTGAGAGAGTAGTAGTATACTTTGAAGCCTAGTCTTTTTCAACTGTACACTAAAGAGTTTCTGAATGAAGTTTTAATCAGGTGAGTTACTTGATTCACAGGATCTAAAGTACCCAAGAATAACCAGCGACATGATATAGTTCATTGAGTCTTTTTTCTGAGAATATAATGTCTCAATTTAAACCTTTATTTAAAAAGAGAGATTAAACTTGTTTAGATTGTCTCTTGCTCAGGGTACTTTTGGTAAAGGTTAAAGTGACCCCGTCAATTTAGTGTGACAAACGGATATCATACTGATTGAGTTTGATCTCTGTGGCAAATTATATACCCTTCAAATTAAAAAGTAAATGCTTGAATTATGACGTTCTTAACGTCAGAGGTCTTTAATGTATCCTGTATTTTTAACAGGTTGCAGTGTTTTACAGAGCTAGCCCAAGACACAAGATGAAAATTATTAAGGTATGTATCTTAAAAATCAGATTGTTTTATTTCTGTATACAAAAATGCTGCTACATTGTCTTATGTTATGTTGTATTACAAGAAGCCAGAATTATGATGCAAAACAAGCATATTTTTTTTTAAAGATCATGACATGGAAAAACCAATAGAAATTTAACTGGCACTGAAAGACATAGGAGAAAACTATGGAATATTTGAGATGAAACTATGGAATATTTGAGATAAGTTGATTATGAGTAACTTCTCAAAGTTAGTGTAGAAGTATGTTCTGGCAAGGTTCTATTGCTAAGTCATCCCAATGTGAATAATAATAATTAATTAGAAACAGTAGCTGCAACAAAAGTGTTAGTGAGAGTCTGAACAATATTTCAAAGGTTACAGTTACTGAGATTAGTCAAATACAGTCATTTGTTGTTCAATAGGAGTGTGTTCGTTAGGTGTTGCTTTGTGTTTTATTCTTTGTTTGAGACAGAAACTTGATTCAGGCTAACCTCCAGCTTCCCGCCTGGAACCCCTGTTTGCTTCAGTTATAGGCATGTACCACCTCATTAGATGATTTTTTTCATCCTGTGAACATCATGCCTATACTTATCTTAGGTTGTATCTGTCCATGTGGCCTCTTGATACAATCAAGAGGTATTGTAAACCTGAGATATGTGGGGCTGCTACTGCTGTGAGTTTGTGGTAAACTTTCTAACAATTAGGAGTATACTCTAAAATAATGATAAGATGGCAGCAAAGACGTAAACCAGTCGTGATCATTTCTTGTCAGACGTACTGCACGTAATGATATGGGCTATATCTTTATGCAGTCATTTGCACAGTAGGTTTGTTTCCCTCCATATTACCACAGACAGGTGAGTAAAGCCAGTCATCTTTGTGTAACATGTAACTGTATTAGAGCAGCTGATGTAGTGCCCAGTAGTGAATGGGCTTAAGTTAGCAATTACAAGAGGCAGCTGTTGCATAGCTCAGAGTTTCTCATTCTTGGTACTGTTGGTATTTTGGACTATATAGTGCCTTGTTGTGAGGGGCTGTCCTGTGTTTTGTTCTACATAGGTAGCCATTCTTTTATTTATTTATTTTTAATTGTAATCTTTATTGGTACATTACATATACACATCATGATTACACTCAACAATGAGAATTTGTACCAGTATATAACACAACTTAATTCTTATTTTTTCCCATAGCCCTACCCACTCTACCACCCCAACCCCTATATATATAAACTTTGTTTCCTTTCTTTTTTGTTATAATCTCATTGTTTTCCCCCCTTCATCCTATTACACTTTGAGTATTTTCTATTTCAAAATATATAACATACAATTCTAGAACTCATTTACGTCTTTATTTTCTCATACCAGAGAAAAGATGTGATATTTACATATCTGTGACCTATTTATTTCACTTATGAGGATATCCTCAAGGTATGTCCATTTAAGTATAAATGATTCAAACTTATCATTTTTTATGGCAGAGTAATACTCCATTCTGTAGAAGAACCACACCTTTTTTATCCAGTCTCCAGTTGATAGACATTTGGGTTGTTTCCAAGATGTAGCAATCACAAACTGGGCTGCTATAAACATGGGTGCACATATGTCACAGTGATATGAGCTTTTTAATTCTTTTGTGTATGTACCTAGAAGAGCCATGGCTGGGTCAAATGGGACCTCCAATCCTAGCTTTTTGAGGAATCTCCAAACTGATCTCCACAGGGGTTGTACAAGTCTACATTCCCACTAACAGTGGAGAAGGGTTCCTTCTTTTCTGCAGTCTCGCCAACATTTGTTGGTGGCTAATTCTGAAATGGCAGCCTGTGGAGTGAGATGAAATCTCAGTGTTGTTTTCATCTGCATCTCTCGAATGGCTAATGATGTTGAGCATTTCTTCATATGCTTCTTAGCTGCTCTTACTTCTTCCTCTGAAAAGTATCTGTTCATCTCAGATGCCCATTTTTAAATTGGGTCTTTAAATTTGGGTGGGGTGATTTTTTTAAAGCTCTTTGTATATTCTAGATAGTAACCCTTTGTCTGAGGAACAGCTGGTAGAGATTTTTATCCTACATTGTTATTTGCCTTTTTGCTCTGTTGGTGGTTTCCTTTGCTTGCAGAAGCTTTTTAAAAGAATGAGGTCCCATTTGCTGATTTCTTGTGCCAATTCCTGTGCTATAGAAGTTTTGTTCATGAAGTCTTTCCCTAAGCCAATGCCTTCAAGAGTTTTACCTAACCTGTTTTGTAGCAGGTTTAGAGTGTCTGTTTTAATGTTAAGGTGTCTTATCCACTTTGATTTTAGCTTGGTACACGGTGAAAGAGCTAGGTCCAGCTTTAGTCTTTGGCAAGTTAAAGCCCAGTTTTTCCAACACCATTTGTTAAAGAGGCTGTCTTTCCTCCTTTGAGGATTTTTGGGTAGCCATATTCTTGGTCCCTGCCCACCAGATACCAATGACATCTCCCATGTCAAGACAATAAAAAATTTCTCCTGATACTGTTAAAAGTCCCCTGGATGAGAAGCTGTGTAAAGTCAGCTACATGTCAGACTTCAGAAGTATGCTTTGCATGGAGAGAATATTAATAGCAACTTTCTCTAAGATATATCTTGTTAAAGTCTCTGTATGCCAGTTGCAGTGGTTTAACATAATCCCAGCTAGTTGAAAGGCTGAGGTAGGAGAGTCCCAATTTTGAGCCCAGCCAGGGCAGTTTAAGGAGACCCTGTCTCAGATTAAAAATAAAAGGGCTGAGGTTCTAGCTGAGTGGTTGTGTGCTTACCTCGCTGGATTCAATCCTCAGTAGTGGTAGTGAAGAAAGTGCTCCTTACATAGAATTTATTGAAAAGTAGGTGTTCTATATTATTTTAATATTAATTACATGAAAAATATAAGAAAAATTTTTTATCCCATTATCTATATGGAAATAAGATTTTTATCAGAATTTCTCTCCATCCTCTCTCTTCTGTGTCCTATTTCAGTCTCTACAGAAAAATGGGGCAGTTGTAGCCATGACAGGAGATGGAGTAAATGATGCAGTTGCCCTGAAGGCTGCAGACATTGGAGTTGCAATGGGCCAGACTGGCACAGATGTTTGCAAGGAAGCAGCAGACATGATCCTGGTGGATGACGACTTCCAAACCATAATGTAAGTTTGGTTGTAGTGAATGCAGATCAGACAGTCTTCTCCTGTCCTTTCCTAGATGTTATCTCCAGATAATTCAACTGGAAAAGTCAGTTGTATTGAAATACTGGGCAAATTAAGCTCTATTTCTAGGCTAGTTAATTTTATTTTATAGCCTGTGGGTAGTTCTAAAGAAAATAATTTCTATGGATGGAACCTACATAAAACATAGCAGAACTGTTCATTTAAGAAATGTTTTGAAGGTCCAGCTAACATCACATTTTTTTGGTCACTAGTATGATGGTAAACTATGACCCTACATTGGAGGCCTTTATTTTAGTTAAGTTCAGATTATCAGAATGTGCCTGACCTTACAGTAAGAAAAATCACCAGGTTCATATTCATACCTTTTTATTCACCTTAGAGTTATATGAAAATCCTGGAAGAGAGGAGGCAGTTGTTCAAAGATATGGGTTTTCCTGTCTAGTCAAGTGATTGAATTGATACAAATTTTTTAAAATTGAAATCTTTATTGGTATATTACCTATACACATCATGATTGCACTCAACAATGAGAGTTTGTACCAGTATATGACACAGCTTTATTCTCATTTTTCCCTATTCCTTTACCCACCCTACCATACCTGCCCCCCTATATACATAAGCTTTGTTTTCTTTCTTATTATAATTTCATTATTTTTCCTCTTGTTATATACCCCTTCACCCCATTTCCCTTCGAATATTTTCTAATTCAGAATATATAATATACATTCTAGAACTCATTTACATCTTCATTTTCTCATACCCAAGAAAAGATACAGTATTTACACGTCTGTGACCTATTTATTTCACTTAGAATATCCCGAATTGATACGAATTTTTGTAAACTATAGTCTTTAATTACTTTATATCATATTATCTACTAGTATGTAGTAATAATTGCTTAAATTGCATAATTATATCTCTCATTGCTGTTTCATTTGTGAGATATGATAATTAAGAAAAATGAACTTTGAGGGTTAAAGAAGAGCAGCATGGTGGCGCATGCATATAACCCCAGCTGTTCAGGAGGCTTAGGCAAGAGGATTGCAAGTTAGGGCCCAACCTTGGCAATTTAGTAAAATCCTGTGTCAAAATTTGAAAAGTGGGTATGGTGGTGGTGTATGCAGAAGAACATTGGTTTGGCATGCACAGTCAACAGGACTGCCACATTATCACCATCACCCTGTCTCCCCTGCCACCAAAGTCTAGTGTCTTGTGTAGAGAGATGGTATATGATAGTAATATTTAGATATCCTTTTAAATTCTTTTTAATTATGTGTGTGTTATATTTGTTGGAAATTTACTTTGAAAATTAGCTTCAAAATGTTTTAGTATAGCTGTATCTTCATATATTTTTCTTACTTCACCTTTATTTTTTTTTATTTCAGGTCTGCAATTGAAGAGGGTAAAGGGATTTATAACAACATTAAAAATTTTGTTAGATTTCAGCTGAGCACGTAAGTTTGCAAGACATTTTTTATCATGGGTTTTGTAGATAAGATCTGTGAAGTATAGCTTTAGCAAAATGCACAAATTGAAGAGCTGTTTATAAAAAGAAAATGAATAGTATTATAGAGTTACAAAGTGACATGAAAACAGATTCTAAATGTGATAAGCAAATTATCTGTATCATTATCAAAACATATAGCCAGTCCTTTGTATGTGCAGGTTCCACATCTGTGGGTTCAACTGTTGATTGAAAATATTTGGAAAATAATTACATGTGTACTTAACAAGTATAGACTTCCTTCTGTGTGTTTATTCCTTTTTTTAAAAATTGAGACCAAGTCTCCCCATTTTAGTTCTGAACTCAGTGTGGAGCCCAAGCTGGCCTTGAACTCATGTGACCCTCCTGCCTCAGCCTTCTGGGTGCTGAGATTATGGGAGTGTACCCCCACATCCAGCATCCCTGTCTCTATTTCTCAAACAATATAGTTATACCAGCTGTTTATATAAAGCACAGTTGCAACATGACTTTTAGTATCCCATAAAATATTACCATAGGATCAATAGGAAATTTATTATGCTGGCAGATTTTTAAATGACTTTCTTTTCCAACAGGAGTATAGCAGCATTAACTTTAATATCATTGGCTACATTAATGAACTTTCCTAATCCTCTCAATGCAATGCAGATTTTGTGGATCAATATTATTATGGATGGACCCCCAGCTCAAAGGTAAGTTTTATGCATGAACTGGTCAGACAAGGAAGATGTGAACCCCTGATAATTAAGCTGTAAAGTTTTTTATGGACAATGTTGGAAAATATTGCAGCAGCATGTTTGTTATAAATTGTGTAGTATGTATATATCATTTCTTCTCTTGAATGTGTATTCATGCAATGTGGATTTGAGCTGTTACACTGTCTCATATGCCTAGCTTTTGACTGAGAATAGCTCACAGTGTCCCTGTTCTTAGGAAGTAAGTTTTTTATTTCTAAAAATTGGATGTGATGGAGAAAAATCTAAGGTTAACATTGTTACCCTGGTTATACTGTCAAGTTTAGAAATGTTTAGAAAGTATTAAAGTACCTGAATGTCCATTGTATTTTATGATAATGGGTAGTTGAGTGAGATGTTTTTGACCATTGAGATTCTGGATGTCAGAACCTCTTTGTATGAAAGTTCAGTTGGTAGGTCATACATTTGAAGTAAATTTATATGCAGTTTAAATTGAAGTTTTCTCTTTTAAGTTGATCATTGATTGCCTATTAAATTGTGTAAATAAATGAGACTAAAAGAGGAGAGAAATAATAATAAAATCAGTAGCCTGCCAATCTCTCTTTGCTTATCTCTCATTCTCAATAATAGGCAAATGCTCTCATGCCTAGCACTAGTTAATTCTAAGTAATCATAACCAAAGTTTCATGATTGAACATTTTCATTTCATAAGAAAGGAATGACTCACTTGGATCATTGAAGTTAGGTTGTGAAAGTAACAGCTGAACTTTAGCAATTAATTCATGTTTTTGTTTGCTTTTTTAAGCCTTGGAGTAGAACCAGTGGATAAAGATGTTATTCGTAAACCTCCTCGCAACTGGAAAGACAGCATTTTGACTAAAAATTTGATACTTAAAATACTTGTATCATCGATAATCATTGTTTGTGGGACTTTGTTTGTCTTCTGGCGTGAGGTATATTCACTCAATGAATGGCTGTATTATGATGTGTTTGTATGATAGGATTTTTAATTATTTCTTGTGTTACACAGACTGGAATTTTAAGAAAGGATGAAAATATGATCTAAACATTTTAAAGTTTGACTTCAGTCTTCACAGGCTGATAGAATTGTGAATTTGTGACTTAAAGTTATTTAAATCAGCAGAGAATTATACAGAATAAATTAATACACAAAAATGTTAATAGCTAAAAAATTCTCAATCCTGAAATAACTATTGTTATTAAAATAGCATTTTAATATTTGATAGGTAGTTCATGAGATGAATTCTTACATTTCATTGTGTACACCACAGTTTTCACTAGATGACTCATAGGAAATTTAGGTAGTTTGTATATTTTATTTCTTAGATTAAAGCTATTTTCATTCTAATGGAAGAAAATATCAATGTTTTCTTTTTTATCTTTTCTTTTTTGGTGCTGAGGATTGAACTCAGGATCTTGTGCTTGTAAGGCAGACACAGTACCATGGAGTTAAATCCTCGGCCCTAAATACTAACATTTTAACAACATTTAATTCAGCTACTAACCGGGGTTTTTTTCCTCTTGACAGCTGCGAGACAATGTGATAACTCCTAGAGACACTACTATGACCTTCACGTGTTTTGTGTTTTTTGATATGTTTAATGCACTGAGTTCCAGATCTCAGGTATGCTTTGTTGATCTCATTTAATTGGTTTAAATATATAGAGCACTTTCTGATAGTACATAGGCAAGGACCACAAGTTTTTAGTTTTGGTTGGGGTTTGTAGCTACAGATGAGAGTCCCAGACATATCCTTCTTGTTAGGATGAGATTAGTTTTCTTTTAGAAAAAAACATTGTTAAAATAAGAGCACATTTGTTCCCCATCACTCCTGTCAGTATATCAAAATTTAGGGTATTTTCTTTCTGTGTGTGTTTTAAAGTGTTAGTGCATCTTATCTAAAAATGTTTTGATAGAGAATCATAACCTAGAATTTAGTAGTGTTTTTTCAGAGCATATTGGTTTTGAACACTAGTTTGAATGTAGGCTTGAGTTTGAGTGTTTGAGCAATTACGACTCCTTAATTTTATTTGTCACCATTTGCTATACTAGAACTTTTTAAGTTTTAACTTTAGAGTCAATTATCATTAAGGATCTTTAATGTTTTTGTTTTATGAAAAACAATTTTACTCTTTTAGGCAAATATTTAGCTAGTCTTGTTCAAGATAAAATATTAAATTATCTACTTTATCAATGGATAGAAAAATGAGCAAAATATAAATAAAGTGTATTAGGTCTTTTCTGTTGAATCTAATGCATTAAGGAAACTTTTCTTGGTAAAACTTGCTTTAAAATTTATTCTTATTCCATCTGAATTATTCTAAAATAATACTTCAAAATTAGAGATTTCATGGTTTTGACTAGAATTCAGTAATACATAGTGATATTATTAAAAAATTGAAAGCAGTGCACGCTTTGGCAACACATATACTAAATAATTGAAAGTAGGGACAATAATGTAGGAAGTTATTTCTGGGCTAAAAGGATAATAATTGTACTCTGTGCTTTGCCAACAGACTAAATCTGTGTTTGAGATTGGACTCTGCAGTAATAAAATGTTTTGCTATGCAGTTCTTGGATCCATCATGGGACAATTACTAGTTATTTATTTTCCTCCACTTCAGAAGGTTTTTCAGACTGAGAGCCTGAGTATACTGGGTAAAGAGAATGCTGTCTTTCTATATTATAGAAGGTTGTAGTTTATAATGTGTAATTTCTAGTAGAAATGTAGGGTAACTAGGTAACCCATGTTACCTGAATGTTCTTTTTTTTTTTTTTTAATTGAGAGAAGTTCAGGAGAGTCATTCTTCTAATTCTAGGGTTTTAACTTTTTTTCTTTTTTTTTAGCAATTGTTACAAAATCATATATGGTGATTTTAAAATAACATATCAAAATCTGTTGGAGAGTTTTTGTTTTATTTTTGAGAACGGGTCTTGCTTTGTAGTTCAGGCTGGCCCTGAGCTCAGCCTAAAACTCACATCACAGCAGTCCTCCTGCCTCTGCCTCCCAAGTGCTATACTAAGAAGGCATAAGCCACCATGCCCAGCACTGTGGTATGTGGTACTGATTGCTGCTGGGTATGTCTCCACACCCAGTATTGTATGTGTTTACAGGGAAATAGAACCCTGGCCCTTGCACTTGGAAGACAGGTGCCAGAACCACTGAGCTTAATCCCCAGCCCCTGTTGGAGAGTAATTTTATTTTATAGCTTTTTGATAATTTTAGTCAAAAGTTAAAAGGTCTTACGATGACTGAGGACTAGATTTAACTTCACTGAAAAACACATTGCTGTTATTTTATATTATACTATGTAGTTAGCTAATGTTTCAGTATTCCTGTTATTTTCCAGTCTCATTTCATAAATATCATTTAGGCCCTGAAAGCATACTTTTTATCAACTTTCTGTAGATATTATATATTTTTTAAAACTGTACATAATTGTGTAATATACACTTTAACATTTTTCTTTTAATGTGTGAAGAACAGTGTAGTTGATGAGAATGCTATCCTTAATTCTTAGATTTTCTTTTTTTAAATTGTGAAATAGTTACATTTTATATACATATCATGATCACACTCAACTTTGACAATTTGTAATAGTATATGACATGACTTGATTCTCATTTTTTCCCATTTCCCTACCCACCCAGCAACATTCCACCCCCTATATATATATAAGCTTTGTTTCCATTTTTTTATTACCATCACAGTTTTTTCTTTTCCCTTATTACCTACCCCTACCCAATTCCCTTTTGTAGTTTCTGTTTTACAATACTTAGATTTTCTTTTTGAAACAAAGTCTTATTTTATAGTCCATGTTGGCCTTGAACCTCACTATGAAGCACAGGCTGGCCTTGAACCTGTAGCAATCCTCTGGCCTCAGCCTGTGAGTGTTAGGATTACAGGTGTGCACCACCATAACCCAGCAGTTCTTAGATTTTTAAATTAACCTGGGTACTTAGAAAATTGAATTAAACAGCCTCACAAGATTTCCCCCCCCCCCCGTGTTTATTTTAAAATTGAACTAGTTTAACTTCAAAATTTTGTTTCTGTATTCAGGTATTTTTTTTTCAAAAACAAGTTTTAAGGAAACAGTCGCAACTTTCTAACTAATAATAATTGAGATAGTAGAGATACTTTGTAATGATTTAGCCTTAGGTAGGACATATTGATAAAACATTTTTCGTCTTCAGATAAGCATTTTCAATCAAACTTGTTACTATGTGAAATAGTACTTTTAAAAAGGATGTGTGATCTATTAAAAAGAAAACTTTTCTTACTCTACTATTGTTAAAAGGTAACCATAAAATATGTTCCAAGGAAGGTGATCCTAGGATGCGTGTTCTGGTTCAGGCTGCTGCCTTTCCTAGTATTTGGTTGAACTATTTAATACCTTTGAGCTTCTATTTTCTTATTTTTCACTCAGAATGATCCTTCATGAAATAGATGTTAATATATTTAAAAACCATGGTAAATTGCTTGAAAAATGTGGTTACACTTTGCAACTGTAAGTTTCAAAGAATTGTAAAACTCAGCTTATTTTCTTTTGCAGATCTGTTGTTTCTTTTGGGTCTCACCTCTTCGGTATGCATAGTGGCAGAAATTATAAAGAAGGTTGAAAGGAGCAGGGAAAAGATCCAGAAGCCTGTTAGTTCGACATCGTCGTCTTTTCTTGAAGTATGATGCATATTGCATTCTTTTATTTGCAAACTAGGAATTGCAGTCTGAGGATCATTTAGAAGGGCAAGTTCAAGAGGATAATGAAGATTTGAGAACTTTTTAACTTTTCATTGATTACAAGTGAACATTTATGTTAAAGACTTGATTTGAGACTTTAACTTGCTGGCAGTCCCAAATGAAATTATGCAACTTTGATAACATATTCCTTGATTTGAATTGGCTTTTGGGATTGAGTGGAACTTTATAAAGCATATGGGCAGTTATTTAATTTAAAAAAAAAGGGGGGGTGGTAAAACCTGAACCACCTTCTGCACTTAAAGAGGTCTAACGTACAAATACACTGTCTATCTTAGATAGATATAAATATTTTTTTTTATTTTTAAATATTGTACTATTTATGGTGGTGGGGCTTTCTTACTAATACACAAATAAATCTAATCATTTCAAAGGCATTCTGTTTGGTTTAGAAGTTGATTCCCAGGAGTGCCACATTTCACTACTGTATTCCCTATCTCTTGCAATGTAAGGAGCGTGGATCCCTTGTGCCACCATTTTTGTATTTCATGTTTTTTTGCACAGGATGTGACCACTGTCAGAGCACTGTTCTTTTCTTTCTTTTTGTGATTGAAAAGTATATACCACAATTTGAAGTAAATGTTTGCTTTTCTTAGTAAGTGTAAATTGTTGCTTTATTTTATTTTATTTTTTTTAAGAGATGAGTCTTCAGTGTAGCAAAAGTAATGCAGGGATATCAAGTACTTTGTAGTTAGAGTGACAGTATGTACTTTAACAGTCATAGAATCAAAAATTAAGATTGGGTGAAATTTATAACATGTCTCCATTTTGAGTTAAATACAAGTAAATACTTTGTCAAATACCATAGTCTTTATAGATGTCAGCACTTCAACTTAATAACTAAATTTTATTATTTTTACTATTTTTTGTATTTTTAAGAATGTTTTTTAAGGAAGGGTAAACTATTAAAAGAAGGAAAATGCTCCAAGTCTAGACACATGGTGTAGGAGGCAGGGAATGTGTTGGGGACCTGTGCTGGCTTTGTTGTACTTGTGTCTCCTAGGCAGCTGCTTTGGCTTAGATTGGAGCCACCCTTAGCTTGGTCTTTCTGCATCCATCTTGACTTTCCTTTGGTTTCAGTGAGCAAGCTAAAGAGATAGTCAGATTTGCTTTGTGTAATGCCAGAGATTTTAATAAAAGCTTGATGAGGTAATTTGTTTTGACTGTGTGGCAAATTTGGCCAGAAATTCTAAATTAGAAATTCTTTCTCCTGTCACATATTTCCCTCATTGTCTCTTCCTCTCTCTCTCCCTCTCAGAGTATAAATGGATCTCAGATTTCTACAGGTTTAATTCTTGAAGTTAATGAGTTTATTTTAGAAACAGTCAGAATAAACTGTTCTTTTATTTGGGGGGGTGGTGGTCAAACTGGGCATTGAATTCAGGACCTTTTGCTTGCCAGGCAGGCATGCAGCGTCACTGAGCTACATCCTGGGATCAGGATAAAACTTCCTTAAGCTTTCATCCAATAAGAAATTGCAGGTAGAAGTAATACACTTCAATACTGTTATTAAAAAAAAAATCCCCATTATTTGAATCCTTATTAGAGAGACATGAGTGTAAGGAGCTGAGGCATCTGCACTTTATTCTTCACTGTTTCAGGTTGAGCACTCAAGTGTACATTATTCTCTCATTAGACAGAACGTGGCAGCCATCGTCTTACCAACTCTTTTCTGTAGTGATTTGATGTCTCCTACTGAAATTTGTAATGATTTTTTATTTCCTATTCCAAGAACTTGAAATATGTATTAAATGCATATTAATATTTTTTGTTTCATGTTTTAGGTTCAGAATATGAATCTTGTGGAACAAATGTGCCTATCTTTTTCATTTGGTTTTTGAACTACAAAAATAAAAAATTTCTTTTCACAAGTTAATGACCTTTCAGTTAGTACTGTTAGTATTAAAATTATCTGTGTGGATACTAAATATACAGAAATTCCTTGATTTAAAAACAAGTAAAATATACAGTAAGATCAAGGTTTTTGTTTTCCATAGTGTAGTAATGCAAATTGGAATCCTTTGGATGATCTAAATATACTGGTACTTAAATTTTTACCTTTACCCCCTTTTACAGCTTGCTAGAGTCTCTAACAAAACAGTTTAGTTTTTAGCTTTATGGACTATTTTATGATGATATTTGAATTCTTGATAGCTAACCATCAGAGAAAATAAAGGAACCTGAAATAACTCACCAGTTAGGTACAGTTCTCAGGTGATTAAAAACTGGACACATAAAAACAAGGACAAACATGCTGGTGGGCATCACGTGACCCAGCGATGAACTGAAAAGGAAACCATAGAACCCAAAAAAATCTCCTCCTTCAAGATCAAGGCTTGTTTAAATGGTATTAACTTTTCTCACAAGAATAAGAGGTGTGTTTTTCTTTCATACCTATTTGTTACAGTCATAATCTTTCTGAAATTGCTTTAAATTTTGACCTCTTTCCTGTGTTACTTAAGTAGAGTATTAGCTGTACTTATAGTAATTTCACATTGAAATGAATTGGTGGCAGCCAATAACATCATATTTGAGAATTTTAATTTTCCCCTTGCCTTCTGCCTCTGTCCCTTGGCAATTCACATGCAGATTACTTACATATATGACTCACTCAAGAAGTTAGATGGATGAATTGTCTTTTCATTAAGTGTATTTAGTACTGGAGTATAATAGAAAACTGATGGCTTCTCTGCCTTTTAAGAACTTATGGTAGGGCTAGCAGGCAGTAAGACTTAAGCTGTTTCAAGAAAGTTAACACATTTATTTTAAAAATGCTTATACATTAAACTAAATGCAGACTACATTTCACTAGAATTTTCCCTTGAAGAGTGTGCTCCTGAAATCTGAATAGCTAATTTGCATAATAAAGTATATGGACAAATATTAATCATAACTGATATATAACTGGATAAACAGATTATCCCAGTAATTAACCTTTCTTGAACTCAGCACTTGGTATATGTTGACTCTTGTTTGACATCTTACATTTTAACTTTTGGTTGTCGGAGTTGTTCATTGTTACATTTAGTAATACCTGTAGGAAGTTGTGTTAACTCTGGAGACCAGTGTGAAATACATTTAGTACAGTAGTAAAACTATCCAAAATGCTACAGTAGCTGAAGAGGGATAATAACTGTATGAGAGGAGATTGTCAGAGAAATTTCATGGAACTCGTGACAGTCTAAATCAAAACTTAAATTAGAAACTTCCAGCAATTAAAGAACAAGACATGCCAACACGATAGCCTCCACAGAGTTGGGAGACTGGGAAGAGGTATATGAAACTACAAAAAGTTTAAAACTACACACATTAAAGCTAGAGGTATAATGTGAAGGGTTGAGGAGATTCAAAAATTGTCAAAGCTTAAATGGTAGAGGGGGTTATTGAATCATGATGCTTGGTATGAAGAAGAACACATGACATTTATCTTCTAAAAATTAGCCTTGCCATTAGGGGTTGGACAGTAGGGGAGAATGCAGAAGGTACAGGTTTCTAGCTTTTGACTTGAGCGGTAGAACTGTTAATGGGAAAATAACCCAAGCCAAGTAGGTTATAGCGGAACACAGGCCCATCTGAAATGAGAAGTTGATTGTGTCCTTGAGATGTCCCACATGCCACGATAGATGAGGTGTTTATGGCACAGACTCAGTTAAAGCCCAGCTGGCTAATTATCAGCTAGTGTGAAAACTGTTTCCCTTCGCAAATAGCTTTTTTTGTGTGTGTTTTGTTTCTACCTAAAGGTAAAAAGTAAATTACAGAAAATTTAGCTTTGACTAAGTGATTTTTTAATCAGCAGTCACATACATTTACAATGGAAGGGTCAAAGATGAGAACATTGTAAATTCCTCCAGTACAGAACTTTGAAAATAAATCTCTTACTAAGGTTACCAATAGGAAAACACATCATTAGTGGCACATTTTTTGGTATTTGCAGTGAGATACCTATGAGGTGACTACAGTACCTGCATGAACTCCCTGAGAATGAGGTTTGTTGTGCAGTGAGTGAACAGTATTAACATTAGAAAATACTACTTGCTCTGAACAAGTCATTATGGCAGGAGAATAGAAAACAATTTGTTGTTAGTTTTCCATTTTATTCACAATTATTTAGACCTTTCCAGCTTCATATCTTATGTAAATGTTTCAGTACAATCCACTTTGGGTCTATGGAATAGTGTTTATTAAGCTTTAAATTCTTTCTCTTTTGGTTCAGTTTGGCATTTTTACTTGTATTTGAAAGCCCCACTAAATACCAATTAAGATAATAAGATGGCTTTCCCTGAAAATGGGTAGTAACAGGTTCGTGTGTGTGTGTGTGTATGTGTAGTAGTAGTAGTAGTAGTAGTAGTAGTAGTAAAATGCCTTGTGAATATTATTAAGAGCAGACACAAATATAAGTTTGAACATAAATATAATGTATTTTTTAGAAAACAGTTAAGTCTAAGCCACTTTTTGATAAATCTAGACAGGAATTTGGCATAATTTTTGCTTTAAATGAGATAAATTTAAGTGTTGAAGTTTGGGGAGAATCATGAAAATTATTGGAGTCAGTTTTGATTCCTAGAAATTCTTTTTTTTTTTTTTTTGAGACAGGGTCTCACTTTGTGATTCAGGCTGGCCCTGAGCTCAGCCTCAAACTCACATCACAGCAATCCTCCTGCCTCTGCCTGCTGAGTGCTGGGATTACAGGTGTGAGCCACCACGCCCGGCACTGTGTTATGTGGTACTGGTTCCTGCTGGGGTAAGTCTCCACGCCTAGTATTGTATGTGGTTACCGGAGATGGTACCCGGGTCCTTGTGCTTGCCAGACAGGCGCTGGAACCACTGAGCTATATCCCTGGCCTAGAAATTCTTTTTTGATAGGAACCTGTCAGTGTTATGTGTACACAGTGAATATCAGTGATGTAATATCAATGGCCTTTATTTGAACACTTGCTTCAGGGAGTAGCTTTCCTGTACTCATTCCCCTTTTCTCAGTTTCAGCCAAACAGACTTAGACCTATTCCAGGCCATATTTCTCTGCTGGCTCCCTGGCTGTTAGACCTGGCAGAATTCCCTTTCCTATCTAACATTGGTTCCAAGGCAATAATTGTGTTGTAGTAACACTTTGAGTAGGAACTGTATCTCATAGTATTATGGGCAGTCAGTGCCAGCAGTGGGGCAAATAGGCATCCATTTTTAGGCTCTTATATTTTTAGCCTTCAAATTAAAAATGTGCTATTTAGGGGCAACACATTTTCTGATCTCCCTTTTTGTCTCTTACGGAAGCTAGCTTTATCTCAATAAAATTTTCAAGTGCTGTTTAATAGTTTTTAAAAATATGAATCTATCCAACCATATTAAAGACACTTCTCTATTCTTCCAGTGGTAGCTATGTTGAAGTATACTTTAGTTGAGAAGTGGCAGTTTGGTGCCATCTTATGGTCATAAAGAAAATCTGTGTTTTGACCATTTGCTCTTTTCTGTCAAGTCATCTTACAGGTGTAACATGAAGCAAGTTGGTATGTCACATCTGACACAACATTATCTTAGGCTTAGTGTGGTGGCACATACCTGTAATCCTTGCATTCAAGAAGGAAGCTGAGGCAGGAAAAGTGCTGTGAGTTCAAGGCCAGTCTGAGCTACGTAGTCAATTCAAGACAGCCTGGACTTTGCATAATGAGACAGTGTCTCCCCAAAACAAGCAAAAAAAAAAAAAAAAGGAAAGAAAGAAAGAAAAAATTGCCTTTGGAGCAACATACAGCAAGCTCCAACTCAGTAGGAGACTGTATAGAAAATGTATGCCTGATAGTAGTGACATGACAGACTTTACACTTAGTACTGTTAGAGCAATTTTAGGAAGTTATAAATTAGTATTCATGTTCTTATGTTCATCTGTATGGTTGCATAATAGGATCACATTAGATTTTACAAATACCTTTGTACATGGAATAGTTTTGGATAGCCATTGAACTAGCTAGAGCTGTGAAAAGTTAGGGAAGCAATTTTATTTGAATCCTTGTTAGCACACCCATATAGAGGTGTTGTTTAATTTAGGTGATGCTATGTAGGACATCTGCATACTGCCTGTTCTTATAAATAAAGTTTTATTGAAACTCAGCTGCATACTTCGATTTACATGTTGGTTTTGTTGCTGTTATTCCACAACAGTAAAAATGAGTAATTGCAATAGAGAACATGGCTCCCAAAGTTTATTTACTGTCTAGGTTTTAAGAGAAAAATTTGCCTACTTGTTTCAGTGTTCAAGAAGATGAAAATCGATCTGTACATGGCATTTACTGGCATGGAAAGGAGGTGACATCATTTTCCCCTACCCTCTGTTCTAACAGCAGGATATTCCCTTAGGACAAGTGCACTTGGTAGCAGATTTGGCGTCAGTGTCTGCCGTATCTGTGTTCCTGTTTGGAGAGTGTCTCAGTTTGTTCTCAGAACATCAACAAGAGAATGTGCCAGCTGTGATCAGTCCCACTTCTCACTGAAGCTTGTTCTTAGTGGGGGGAGTGTTCTAATGCTGTTCCATCTGGATTGTATTCCAAATCTTCCCCCATCTCTTTGTCTTTCATGTCTTCTCTTTCCTTTCTGTTGCTCGTCCAAGTTTTTATCCATCTGCTACTATTTGGTCTTTCTGCTTCCGCCTACCCTGGATGTGCAAGACAAACGGAGGCTTCTCAGAGAACGTACTTAATTTCATAATTTCAACAGCTAAAGTATACTGCTCAGTGGAAGCAAAATTTAATAACAGTAGAAGCTAAAATATCTTAATCCAGTATTAAGGAGAAAATATACTTTATAACTCATTTTCACAGAATATTTTAAATTAAAATACATTTTCATAATATCATAATTAAAAGGCAAATTTAACCCTGGTTTTACCAGGGTTAATTTGTTTAGCTTGTGTTTTATAAAACAATTTGCATAAGTCTGGGTGCCAGAATACCTACAGTACTTTGTAATTGGAAACAAGGGTTTGTAAAGGTCCCTGTTACCAGTTTTCAATGCCACAGTCTCATCTTTCCCTTGATTTTTACCTTTCCTAAGGCAAGGCAAAGACATATTAGAAGTATCATCTCTTTGATGTCTTCCCAAAGGCTTCAGCTATTAATATTCACTTGAGTGAATGAGTAAAACGTACTCATTGAGGACATTTTTAAACAAAGTAGAATAGGAAAACACTTCATAATCTCAATACCTGGAGATATAGATTTTTTCCCTATGCTCCATACGTGGAACTACCTAACAGATATCATCATTGAAGTGCCTAAAGTTTTTTTTAAACTTAACATACCTATGGCAGAATCCCCAATTCCTCCTCATCCCTAGGCTATTCTACACGAATAAGTAATTGTAGAAAAGGAATTGAAAAAAGGAGGCTAGTATATATGTATTATATACATAATTCAATTATGTATTAAAAGCAGCTTCAACAGTAATTTATAACCTAATTGATATATTTACAATGCCTCATTGTTAAGTAATTAGTACAGATATACTAAAATTTCCACATCTTTCAGATTAAGATAATCTAACATGTAGGTTAGTTCACAGTTACATTACACTTTCTCAGTCAAATTAATAATTACTCTGAATGTAAAACGTTAGGACATGACAAAACTGACTTCCTTCTTCATGTTAGTATCTCCTGATTTATTTCTACCGTATGAACAAAACAAGAAAATAAGAGGGGACCAGTCAGTGTCTACATTTTTCTAAATGGAAGTACTGGCACTTTGGTTCCTTCTGTAAAAAGTACTAGTAGGCACAAACTACCTGAAAAGTTTTTCAAATCTTGTACGCTACTTTACATGATGGCATAGTTTTGTCAGAATCTAATGATTCAGTTCTATAAATGATAATAAGTCAAATATTGGTACATTTTCACCTTTTCAAATGAAAATTCTGAGTTGACAAGTATATTTATTATAATTTATAATCAGGTACTTTTCCTCCAAAACATTGCTGAATGTTGTTCCCTCATGGTGTTGACAACAGGTATATTGTTACACAGAAATCTCCATGTGTCTCCAAAGTGGTAATAGAAAAATCTTTTCTTAAACTGTCTAAGCATATGTATAGACATACATATACATCAAGAGAAAGACTTACTTTAACCAGATAGGTAAGATAGTGTTAGGACTAGTAAAAACAGGAGAAATCACATGTACATTGTATGTGTTTCTTTGAAATTTGATTTTTTTCCTTGAGAACAACACAGTAAAATTGGCTGGAAAATACTTTTCTAGCTGTTACCTCATTCATCTTTCTCCCACTTTAGCACACAGATATATGGCCTGATTTGGTCATTTCTTTGAATTTCACGTCCCTTTCCTCAGCAGAAAGTTTTCATCTCAGAATGTTTGCATTTGGGTGGACTTGAATTTTAGCAGTATTCAGACATATAGAAAGAAATCAAAAGCAATTTATCTGGTATGGTTTAAAAACCTGGAAAGTGAGAAGGCATATTTTTAATTCCCTGCTCCAACAGAAGTAATTCTAGCATGGCATATGAAGCAAAAGCACTTGTAGGTGTCACAGAAATTAAGAGCTAAATACAAAGCACCCCACATTGATTTCATTAAAGACACCACACTACCATTTGGGGTCCAGAAATAGCAAGTGTTTATCCCTCTAGGGAAGTGCAGTTCTTTCTCCTGGTCTTGATGGTGATTGCCTTGCAGATGCTGCTGTAGATTCACTGTACGCCAGCAGCCAAACAGCACACAGCAGGGCAACCTGCCATGGTACCTGGCCACTGCACTGAGGCAGGACATTGTTTAGCTACCTCAGGACGAGAAGTAGGTCTAGGATGTAACCCTCTTCTGAGGAAGAGGAAATTCCCAAAAAGTGGCAGTAATATTTCCCGTTTTTAAACATACCCAGAGCTCTGTCAGATTGAGATTAAAAATTCCTTACCAACAAGAAGAAAAGCTGGAGGAACATGACTCACATGGGGATAATTCCTCGTGCTTTTTCTTTCATTATTGTCTCATTTTGAGTGTGCTCACCCATTTACATTCTTGGCTTTACTCCCTTCTAACTAACAACTCTGCTTAAGTTGCTGTAATACTTTTTCACGTTCTTATCTTTTTCTCTCAGCCATATTGTATTGGCTTACTGTCCTTTTTATTTGCAAATTTGACCCTTAGCTTTGAAAACCCTGGTGTTATTAGTCTTGCTCTTTCTGCTACTTAGCACTCTCATTTCTTCCCAGATTCCTTGTTTTGCTTAGTTTTCCCCTATGAATATGACAGTAATGGTCATTCATGGCAATGTTTTAGTGCCAGGTATATTTTATCACATTTTAGTACCAGATACATACAAGTAACAGGTTATTTTAATAATAATTTATTAACAATTCTCACTTTTGTGGGTGAGTTAACTGAAACTGAGTAATTGATTCAGTTGCTTTTATACACAAAGGAAGAAAATACATTGAGTCTGTTCTGGTGATAAAGATTTCATCTTCTCAAATTATTCAAATTAGAAGTTCAAATTGAAATACTATTTTAAATTGAATTTTTTTCAGAATCAATTATAAACTTTCAAAGTCCAGGTGTTTTCAAAAAGAGCTTGTACCAAATAGAGTTCAATTTTGTCACTATTAAATACAGGACATGATTACAGTATATAGTAATTTTCTTTTACAATGTACCCCTAAAGTTTATCTTAGCTACCCAGAATTCCTTTGTTTATATACGTGAATTCTTGACTGAGAGTTACTGTGAAAGCATTAGGTAAGATTTCATTGCTAGAACTAAATCAGAAGAAACAGCAAGACTAACCTAAAGACTTGATTAAAAATGTAGGAAACAATTTTAAAAAGAAATATGAGACAAAATATTTTGCTTTCACAAGTGTTACCTTTGCACTTTTAGAGCTGATATGTACTTTTAGTCCTGTCTTTGTTGTTTTGACATGTCTCACTACATAGTATAGGCTGGGTTCAAACAGCAATATTTTTGTCTCTGGGATTACAGGGTTGAACACAGGGCTGTCCTATCTCTTAAGGCCAGGTCTGGGAATCATCCTGTAGTTTAAACTCATTTCTCTTGTGATTGCTGTCTCCTTATTGTAGCAGTCAGTGTGCACCCAATGGACCACTTTGTAAAACACTGCTCTTGTGTTGTCTCCCAAGGCTTTAAAGAAAATCACTTTTGGCTGCCAAGGACTATGCTCTTATTCTTATGAACCCCTTTAGATATTCCAGTGGAGGGAATGTGACTAATCAACTAGTATACATAAAAGTTACACATGGTAGGTAAATTTTCCTGAGTTCAGACAGAGAGAAAGAGAGAGAAAGAATATTGTATTATAACTCCTTTACTGCATGTAAATTCCATTTCATGTGAATGTCCCTGACTATGGTGATGGCCACAGGGATGTGGCTTAACTTCTGACCAACCCTTTTAGTGAAGGAGAAAGATGACTCATGTAAGTCAGCTGTTGCCCATACTCTCTCAAATTGGACACCTGCTTGTCAGATCATTTATTTGCCAAGTGGGAATGAATGGTTGTTCATGCAAGGATGGTGGCTTTAAGAAGCAGTGTTTCTGATCGCCAGGAAACAAGATATACATATTGGCATAATTTGTAGGTGAGCTCCAAACCCCAGGAATCAAGAGGATTTTGCTAAAGTCATAGTCTCCATTAGATAATTACTTGAAGGAAAATATACTTAGCAAAAACGAATGTATAGACTGGTTTTCTTGATCCATGTGGAACTGATCATCTTTTTGAAAACAAATACAACCATTAAGAAGCCCTATGCATTCTTAATAAAATAATAAAAATTTTTATTTCACAATTATTTGAAAAAAGTCAGCTTTTAGGGTTGAACACTTTAGGAGAAAATGACTTTATATTTTTGCATTTTGTAAATGACTGAAGCCAATCAAGATTTACAAGGTATTTGTGCAGTCTTCTAAAATAGCCTATTTTTAGGACTGTGTATAGTTGTGTGTCAGATGGTCCGAATTGGAAATAGGCCTATCCGAAATGGCAGCTTCAAGCATCTGTTCCATCATCTACTGATGGAACATAGTAATGAGAGAGTAAAGAAGTTGTATGAATAAATGAGTAGAATACACTTTTCAGATCTTGTCTAAATGTATTCATTCCAATTGTTTGTTTTCATATGTTCTTTATTTGGAATTGGTCAGCACCTTTACAACTGTTGGTTTTTATAATTTTAGCACCCTGTAGTATTTTCTACAGTAGTGCTTTTCAAACTTGACTACACTAAGACATACATTTTTCCCAACCATCTAATCAGTATATCTGATATTTTCCATTTTAGTGATTTCATTGGAAAAATGCTGACCAGGGCCCAGAAGCTATTATAACTTAGGGGAAGCTATTATAACTTAGAGTACTTGCCTAGCACATACAAGATTGTAGGTTGCATACCTAGCTCTTTAAAAAAAATATAAATCGGGTATGAAACATTATTTTTCAAAACCTGTAATATAAAGGAGGAGGACCTAGAATCCACTATTGCCTTCTGTATCTTTGGTATTGTTATTTCTTCACATTGCTAATTCCCCTTCTAGCTTTAGCAACCCTATACACTTTTATGTTGCTGAGGCCATTACAGTGGCAACTTCTGTTGTAAAACTTGGGGGTGTATCTAAAGGCTTACTGACCGTGGGAGGCCTCCCATTTAGTAAGTTATTTCTTTTGTCTGGTGCTTCATTCCTCTTTGAGAGTCCAGTTTTCATACTAAAATAATAAATTTTGAAATAAAGTTTCTATTTAGAGGAAATACTGAAGAGGAACTTCTCCTCTTTTTTGCAAACACAGCTGCCTAAACTGTTGTAATTTAATGTTTGTATAAACTACTGTTATTGAAACGGAACACAAGAAGTACTAATACACTTTCAGGTACACAGAAATTTCTTAAATCTTATTTCATTTATTAAAAATAGTATACAAAATACCTTAGAATACAAATTTTAAACAATGATTGTTTCAGAGAAAGTTAAGAATAGTTGATAGAATGATACATCTGTAATTTTCCTGTGTTTATTCAAGCTTGGAGGCCTCAGTGTGTTCCTCCAAGTTTCCCATCAACAGGCTAAAGCGATTGGTCCCCTCATACCAGCACCCATTGTCTAAGGTGGTTCCCCCTCTATTATTTGATGATCTGGTACCCTTTTTCTTCTTTCTTTTTGACCTTTTATTTGATTTTTCTTTTGGTAGAAATAACTCAGCTTGTGCATATGATCTTGTGGCATTAAATAGATTTTCATAAAGTTGCTTAGCCTCAGGACACACAGTCAGGAGGTTTTCTACAGAAGTTGACGCAAGCAGTTGGTGACACAGTCCATGCATCAGGCTTCCGCTGTATAGTCTATTCAGTGGAAGAAGAGAGTGATTTTAAAGCATCTGCTCAGTGCAGCAGGATGACTATGTTTAACATGGCTTCAAATATACATATCTTATAAAATTATTAAAATCAATCTGTTCCTTGTTGGAAGGATCTGAACAATTAACACAATTACTTCTTGCCTGATGACTAAATTACCAAATTAAATGATTTACTGGCTTTACAACTAGCCTTGAGTAGGCCTCTTTGATTCTTCAAAGAAAAGAAATTTAAGATGATGCTGATAAACTAAACACACAGTTTGTTAAAGTACTAAAAAACTGGACTGGCATTATTTGCAAAGGCATTCACTTCAACTAAAAACAAAAGAAGATAGGATTCACTGGGATTCACTAGAACACCTAACTCAGTACCTTTGACTTACAGCAGCATTGATCATCTCATGCTTTAGCAATCAATGTAAAATCAGTGTTTAAAAAGCCTTGACTTTGCTAACATGTAAGAACAATCCCCCTGCCAAAAGCATGATTAAGAGGAATGTCTAGGTGTGCTTTTCAAGCTTATTGGGAAGAATTTGTACTAGCTGTGGAGGATCTAGTCAAGATTAAACTGAATTATTAGAGGAAAGGAATAAAGAATTCACAGATCAAAATCAAGTTACCTCCACTTTGTTTGGTAAAGGGGTTCAGAGTTAATTCAGACATGAGGCCCACAGGTATATCAGAAGCTTTGTACCTCAGAACACACTCAGTGACACCATGATATTTTTTGAGGCCTCCCTGCATTATGATTCATTCCCAGTATACTGGTACTATGAGTACAGTAATGAGTCTCTGCCCCCATACAGCTTATATTTGTATAGAAAGGTAAAGCATACACACAATCTGAAATACTCCATATTCTAACCATCATCTTTTCATCATCTTCTCTCCCTCTGACATCTCTTGGATGGACAGTTACCAGAATGTCCACTACTCTGATCCTATCCCTTGTTCAAGGGCCCATTCTGCTCTTATTTCTGTCTTACTCAGCGTTAAACTCCAGGGTCCAGCATAATAATCATTCCCTGGTGTAGAGGTTCAACTTCTTCATATTTGTTGGCAAGATAAAAACGCTAAAGTCTACTAAGTCATTTCACTAGAATAAAAGCTCCATGAGAGGATTTTGTTATTGCTGACTACGTCCTAGCCAAAGTAGGCATTTAGTAAATACTCAGATGTGTAAGTGGTAAGAAGTGCAATAAAAATAATACGGCAGAGTGATAAGACTAGAGGACGGGGTAGAGAGTAGTTCATAGACCAGAGAAGGAAGTAAAGAAATGAGTTATGGCTTAGCAACAACTGTGCTGTTTCTCTTGAATTTTTAAAGACCTGCAATTTATGATGGAAACATTCCTTAGGAATATGGGAATAATATTTTTCCTGTTTCTAGCTCTTCATTTGAAACAGTGATTCAAAATCAATTACATAGATGTGTTATGTTTTAAGTATGAATAAGACTATTCACTTTGTGTTATCACCTGAACTAAAGTTTTCCATGGTGCTTACCGAGTTAGGTCTGGCTCTGGGAGAGGAGTGGACAGCAGCTGATTGAGATACATCCCCATCTGGAGACAGCATTGCCACTGACAGAAGATGTGAGCCGTGTCTAAATCCAAACTCAGCCCCTGGCGTGGTGGCTCCTTCACCCTCTGGAACTCTTCATACAACATCTTAGCACCATCTTTCTGCAGATCTTCCTTATCTAGACAAAGAACCCAAGGGCAGCATTTCCCCAGACACAGCATCATCTTAACCATTTTTCCACACCTGAGACTTGACATTCCTAAAAGAAGAAAATTAGTCTAAGAAACTGTTTTTCTCTTTTGATTTCATAAATACCTTTCTGTGTAAGTAGAAATATTTATACTGAAGTACCTTGTTAATGGTAACTTGGTTTTAATCCATTCCCAATTTTTTATTTTTATCTTGAAGTAGATCTCTTCCACTGCTGGACTAAAACGTGTGCATGTGAACTCTCTAAAATGTGTCTGTGAACAATACAGATGACTATTAAATATTCCTCTCTTTACTGGTTTCTTTCATGGAAAGCTACATAATATAGTACACTTGTTTTAAACAGCTTGTGTGTTTATAGTGCAGTTTTAACCTGTTTTGTGACAAACACTGACATATGACTCACAGTCTCAGAATCTGACAATTAATCTTTTTCACCTAGAAGATAAAGGGCAGAAAACAACCATCTTAGGAAAGAGGGAATGTTGTTTAGGTTTAGCTGTGAATTTCTGCAGGTTTAAAGTGAGGAATACAAAATAACACTCTGATCAACCTGTAAGAAAGAGGAGGTCCACTTTTCACCAACTAGCAAGGAGCTACGTACTGGGCCTGCCTGTGTGGACTCCATGTTTCCTAAAAGAAAGGAAATAGACCTTTGACATGTCCCTTCTTGTAGGATTCAGGTAAAACTTAATAGCTCATGCTCTGAGCTTCCCTACAGTATACGTATTATTCATAGAGGAAGTGCCCTAAGCCGGTGTTCCTAAGGCAGGAGTTAGCCTTGACTACTGAGCACAAAGTGGGCTGCAAAGCACCAACAGCCCCTGTGCAGGCTGTTCTCACATGTAAGCCTTAATACGTGGCATGTTTTCAGTCTGTGCTATCCTGTTCTTTCATTATTTATTCTTTTAAAATAGTAAACTATATCCCAGCACTACAAAAAAGGTAAATATTCTTTATCTGTGCTGTTCAACCCAGTATATTATATCCACAGGTGGCTGCAAAGTCTGGCTTGAAACATGATTAGCATGACTGACAAGCTGAAGTTTAACTTGATTGTAATTTGAAGTAGCTACATGTGGCTACCACTAGCATATAAACACTGTTCTGAAGCATGATGATTTAATATAAGTTTAGATCATTTTACAACATTCATAATCTTAAGGGCATGACACATTAAAGAAATAAATGTTGCAGTGCTTCAACACTTATTTCACCTGATATTTAAATGCAGATGAAATTACCTTCACTTATTCCTCCCTTAGAAGTTTTTTTTGTTTTTGTATGACTTGAAACTTAAAAGTCCACAACTCTAATATTAGTTTAAAAAAAATCTGCAAGCATGAGTTAAGTTTATTGTGGTTGGAGGTAACCAAAATTTCATTTCTGGTCAGCTTTTAAAATTTCTTGTGATGATGTTGCTAGTATATGAATGATAGGATATGGAGCATGGAATACAAAATGCAGCTGGCAAAGACACCTTGTCACATATTGACACCTTGTGCAAAGGTGCAAAGGTGACACCTTGTCACCTCACATATTAAGGTATCCTGATCCACAGCACAAATGGAATTGGGCAGTACCAGCACATCTCAGCTGTTACTGGTAGTTGAACACTCTGAGACTCAGTCTGGTACACAGAAGTGCTACAAAAATACCAATGAGTGAAAGATATTTCGGTGCCTCTACTTATAATTTCTTATGTAATTGATGGGGATAAGTAATTCAGGTATTTTTATTTGTGTGACCTCTTGAAGAAACATAGTTTGTAAGCAACATACAAAAACAGTCCTTAAATTCCTGAAATACCTACCAGGGCTGTTGATCATCGTATGCAAAGACCCCATCAGCATCCCTAGCAGTAGAGCTTGTAGATGATAGAGTTTTGCCTTGGTCTCCATGTGCTGCAACCAGTAGCAACTGACAGCAATGGGCAATTTCAAAGAAGGCGGGATTGGCTCCAGTACAGTCTGTTTCACCTTCAGAGTTTCCAACAGAAGCATCTGCCGCTTATCCAAGGAGAGCTGAAAATACCAGACATCCTGCAAATTACTTCAGAAATCTTTTTGATGTTGTTTACTAGCATGAAGATAGTAGTTGTGACACTTACCTTTCTGTGGAAAAAATCTGCCACACACAGTGCTTAAAACGTTAACATGGTGCACAGTAAAAGTGGTTGTTGGGAAGTAGGTTAAACAGCTTCCTGCTAACCAGTCTCCCTTCTGTCACTGAATCCTCCTGGTGTAGGCAGGTGAGTATATTCAATATACTTATCACTTGGGAGCTTGTCAGAAACTGAATCCTCACATCTTACTCTCAAGTTTTGCTTCAGTAATCTGAGGGGAGCCCAAGAATCTACACTTTTACTATAGCCCAAGTGTTCTACTCAACCCTGCTTTTCCTTGCTAGTGAGTATGTAGGTATCCACCTTCTCTATGATGGCTCAGAAGACAAACTTTCATAATGTGTTCCTTTGTGCCATATCATGTAGCTGTACAATTAATGCTGGGTCCTATCCTGCTGAATGTTTTAATGGCTTTGCTTTCTCCAGACAGGTACTGCTGCAGTAGTATGTTACTAGGACTAGTAGTAGTAATACAAGTAGGTTAGGGACACATTCAAGGGAGAGAGAACATTTTAAGGACTACTTGCACGATGTTTGCAGTAACACACCACACTTACTTTTTATCCATGCTTTTGTACTTCAAATAAAAGCTCATGGAAACTGCTCAAAAGGCTGTAAAACTTCTTTACAAAACACTTTTGCTTTAGTGAATCTCAAGACTTTGAGACTTCGTAAGTCACTTTCTCTTACAGAAAAGGAACCATAACTATTAGAAGGGTACTTTCAGGGAACTTTATAATCAAACTTTAAAAACATATTGGTATTCCTAACACCTGCTTGCAGTCAGAAAAAATTTTCTTCATTCTAGGAGGATGAAAAAAGCTGTTACATTTCTTAGCACATAACAGTCAGCGGAAGGGATGGTTGATAGCTGAGAATAGAAATGTTAACATGAAATAAAATACATATTTGATAAAAGTTTCATTGTAAATGTTTGAGGCCTCTGAATAGCACACTGATTTTAAATAGTGTTTCTGGTAACTTAATTCTATGACAAAACTTAAAATTAGAAATACTTAAAGTGCTTTACAGAAATAACAAGTAGTACAAGTGGCATTAATTACTTAAAAATGAATCTCATACTATTAAAAGCCCAAAATACATTCTTTTCTGTCATATAACACTTAAGTTACTGAATTCTCAAGTTACAACTTTTGAACAAAGCAAAGTCTAAACTTTGACTTGAGAATGTTCTGCTCTCCCCGAACTCTGACCTGTGGGCAAGTTTCTGAGCTTTTCTATCTGTCTGAGGTCTGTAAAAGGGGCAGCGGAAGTTTTGGGGAACTCATCAGACCTCACTGCCTTTCCACAGAGGACCTAGTCTGCTTATAGGGGTTGTTGGGGGTTGTTAGGTTTTGAAGCATAAGAGGACTCAGGGGCAGTTAGAGTCCTGCAGAAGAAGCTGGTCCTGATACTGCCTCACATACCAACAATGATCCGGTTCCGTGTCTCCTTGTGATTAACCTTGTGTTTGTTAAATGGAGTAGTGTCTTCGCTCCTGCCACTAATACGTAACCAAAGTGACATTATGTGATGAGATTTCTGGGGATGTGAAGTGCTCTCTCAAGAACTGGCACAAATCAGATGGAGTATTATTTTAAAAACAACCAACAGCTATGATTGCAAGGTTTCTATACCTTTCTTATACTGCATCTGTAGTTGGAATCACATTTGCACTTTGGTCCTGTTTAGAAGATTACGGGCCATTGATGACTATAAGCACTAAGCTAAATGCAGAAGTGATCCAGTGATGGTGAACCTTTCAGAGACAGTGCCAAACTGCACCCAAGACATTAGAGTGCCAACACTGCAGTTAAATCTGAATACTGAGGTTTAAGTTTAGGAAAAACAAATCTACATTACTATCTTTTGTCTTAAAAATGCAGTAATGTGTGCCATAAGTTCACACCAAAGAAAGCCAAATGGTACTACAACACAGACAAAACTAAAATTTCACTCTACTTTGAATACAGGTAGATGATGATAACACTGTCCTCTCTTACTTAGTGGAAAACAAAGTCAGCATCCCACACTTCACTGATTCACTTGGATTTCCTATGGAGGAAAAGTGTCACAACCTGTTTTTTGTACCAAATACACAAAGAATCAATCCTGGGTAGTTTACAGATTTAAAGGTGAAAGGCAAGAAACCATTTTCATGATCTTGGAGTGGGCAGTAATTTCTTTAGGTCACAAAAGTGGTAACCAAAAATAATAAAAGTTTAAATGATTTCTGAGAACTGTTAGCAAATTAACAGTGAAAGAATGGGAGCTCTATCCACACTAATGTTATTTAACAAAGGATTAGTATGTAAAACTCCAGGAAAATGAGTAAAAAATTTAGACACAGACTATAACAAACAGCTAATGAACATATGAAAAAGTGCTTTACTGAGTCATCAGTGATACTTTGTGTGGTAAAATGATACTAGACATCCACCAGAATAGCCAATATATATATATTTTTTAGGTTTTTTGAGACAGGGTCTCGCTTTGTGGTTCAGGCTGGCCCTGAGCTCAGCCTCAAACTCACATCACAGCAATCCTCCTGCCTCTGCCTCCCGAGTGCTGGGATTACAGGAGTGAGCCACCACGCCCGGCACTGTGGTGTGTGGTACTGATTGCTGCTGGGCGTGAGTCTCGATGTCCAGTATTGTATGTGGTTACCGAGGATCGAACCCGGGTCCTTGTGCTTGCAAGACAGGCGCCGGAACCACTGAGCTAAATCCCTGGCCCTAGCCAATATTTTTTAAAAGGCTAGAAAATACTAACTACTGGGATGAGGATAAGGAAAGAAATACTCATGTGCCACTGGTGTGAATGTTAATACACTCACTTTTCAAGGCCACTGGGAATGTCTTATAAACTATGACCTGACAATTGACCCAGCTGTTCTACTCACATTTATATATACACCATTATATGGAGACACAACAGGAATGTGTCCTATGTCCACTACATGATATATATTAGGATGTTCATGGCACCATTACATCAGGTGTAGTACATTCCCAAAACAGTATGTTGGCAACAATGAGGAATGATCTATTGCTACTCACAGCAGTATGAAGGAATCTCACATAGGTTGAATAAAAGCCAGATGAAAGGATTCCTTTATAGAATACAGTGAAATCTAAGCTGTTACATGATGACAGGAATTTTAGGAGGTGGAAGAAGGGGTGATGGAGCCAGACACAAAGGAAAGCTTCTAGGGTGGTAATGAGTCATCTGGCTGCTTTGCAAGTATATAATGAGTTTGTGAAAATTCAAGATGGACAGTTACCGGTGTACTGTTATATACACTCAGAGTGGGATGAATTGCAAAGGGGCAAGAGAAAACTCTTGGAAGTGATGGATACCTTATTTTAATTATAGGGTGGATTCATGTGGACAAAGCGTATACATTATAACTTCCTTGTACATTATTTCTCAGTAAACCCATAAAAGATTTTTTTAAAAACTTCCAACAGTATCATTTATGTGTGAGTAGAAATATAGTGTGAATTCTGAAATATACAAATTTATTGGTGTGGGTTAAGTTTGAATCTCTTGTTTACAAATTTGACCAATGTTCCACCCCTGGAAATGTGACAAAGGTATGCTGTCAGCTATGTTATTAAACATGACTTCTGTGAAGCTGCAGCTGTGCCTGAATCATAAACTGGCTCATCATGTTGCCCCAGCCCTATTCTACTGACTGCAGGTATAAAAAGTCATAGAAACTACAAGACAAAGTGCAGTGGAAATGGCAGACTTAGCACTCAAAGTGCTAGGTGTAAGCCTTAGCATTGACACTGGCAAGGAAACAAAATGACCTGATCCACTTGAGTTCTCATTTTCTCATGTATTAAGTGAAGACAAGATAGTAAACAACTTGGATTGTTAGATTATGAGAAATAATGTCTAAGAAAGCACCTTATAACCTATAGAGTGATTTATACAAATTTCATTAGCATTCCAAATCTCACCTTGATCAGTTTCTTCAGGTTAGAATAATCCTTGGGCAGTTCTACTGCATGAACAATTGATGTTTTGATATTTTTATTAAACCTTTCCACTTCACTGAAAGCTAGAGGCTCGGAAGGCAGTGCATTCCGGGACACGTTTTCTGGATGTGACGAAGCATTCAAAAGAAGCCCATAAATTACCTGCCGGATAGGTTGAGAGATTCTGTGGGCACTTGGTTGCTGCATGTTTTCTACTTGCGTGTGAAGAATGGTCCGTCTTAGCACCAAAGCATCACTTATGAAAGGAGATAGCTGGCCTTTGGCCAAAGCCATCAACACCCATTCCGGTAAACCCAGATCCATGACATCTGGACAGAGAAAAGCACCATTCTGGAAGAAGTTCTGTAGGTTCACTTGGGACTGCTGGTACTCCTTCATGGAGCAGCAGAGAAGTTCCTTCACATTTTCTCGACCCTTTTTTGGCAGATGTTTCAGAACATGATCTAGTGCTTCAGCAGGGTCAGCAAAATGAGACAGCCAGTTCAGAATTCTCAGAACTCGGTGGTGTCTCCTCCCTTTAGAACCGGTAGCTCTAACAGGAAGGCATACTTTACTTAGGAACGTCTCCACAATAGGCAGATTAACATGATCATTTCCACAGAGCACTGCAAAGAGAGGTAGCAGAGCTTTGTTCATATTGCTGAAGTGATGGCAGAAGGCATCAAGAGAAAAGCATTTGGCAGGAATATAGTAGTTTCTTGTCCCTTTAATAGTGCTGATGTTTTTCCACTGAAAGCTATTCAGCGGGCAAAACCCAGTCTTTAAATCAAAAATGCAAAAGTCACTATCTGATGATAACACGGGGCAATTCCAATGATTGGCAAGTGTCATAATGTCCTGATCTGCTTCTGAAAAGCACTGGACAAAACCTACCTGCAGTTTGATCAAAATCTGTATGAACACTTCCCGGATGAGTAAGGGGCACACACATCCACCTCCACCCACAGAAAGGGAATGGGCCATCTGGATCTTCTCTCTAGCTCGATCCTTTAAAGTTGCAAGCTTCTTGTCAGAAATGTCACATCCTCCATCTAGCACAACATATGGACATATATTACAAGAAAACAGTGATTCAAAGAATTTCTGTACAACATCTGCAAAAGAATCATAGTCTCCTCCATAACGGAGCTCCAAGTTGGAACTGAAGCAAAGTCGGTGGAAAAGAGCATAGCCATCTATGATAATTTTTGTGTCCCGCAATTTCACATCTGTGAAGAATTCATTACTATGATCTTCAACAAAACTCATTAGTCCTCGGATACCCATGCTGACAGACTGAAGAACTGCCTGTTTAAAAGAAAACACACATCAATTACTGCTAGTACAGGGGCACCAGTTCATTGCTTCTAGCACTATTAAATCAATAGCAAATGTTATGAAATGCTCTTTAGGTAGCAAATGGTGAATATCGACATCTCTTAACTGTTGCCTACATCCTCAGGCAATAATAGCTGACTGCTTTTTTTTAAACTCTTTTGTCTTCCCAGTAATACACAGAGTATATTGAATAAGGATGGAGGCTGCAGCTGACTCTAAAGGAAGTTTAATTAAAACGCAGTAATCAATACCAGTATAGAAATTTTGTGGGTTGTGATAATGAAATAAATATTGTAGTCACCACTTTACATCATTTTTGTTCGGGCAAAGTAAAAAGTCCTGAGTTATAAAAACATTTTATTAATCTCATTCAAAAAATCGGAAAGTCTTTACTGTACTTCAGTTACAGTGTGGTGAGCCACGGAGAGTGAAGCTTTCTTTTTTACTGCTGGGAGTTCGGGAACTTGTTTCAGGACTTCGGCTACTGCTTGCCTTAACTGGCGCAGTGTATGCTGAGAAATATTGCTTCCTTTCTTAGGAACCCAAGTACCCAGTTTCACCTCACAGGCCTATTCATTTTATCTTTGCATATCTGGGCCACCAGCTCTTCTCCATTTGCGTATCAATTCACAGCATTAGCATTACTCATTTTTCTTTAGTCTCAACTTTTAATAGGGCACTGTTGGTTCTGTCTTTATTTAAAAACGTGCCTTTTCTGCATTTTAATTTTTAGAGATTCACTTCCCCCACGTTCCAGTCTCTCCATATCTCAATACCTCGGGCTGTATAGTGCTGATTTGTAAGTCGGTCATGTAAAACTTCTAGGAAGTCAGACTTCTAGGAAGTTAACTCTCCTAAGACAATCACTGGGTCATACAAAGAGTAGAACAAATTCAAGCAGGACACGGCACGGGTAGGCAAAAGGTGTGATCTCGATTTTGGGCCCCTCATACATCGCGCCACACCGGCCCTCACAGTCGCCCCAGCAGCACAGCCCGCCTCCTCAGTCTTCCCAGAGGCCGAAGCCCTTCCAGCCCACAACCCTACACGCGAATTTTACCCTGGAGGAGGAACCGGAAGTTGTTGAGTCTGATGTAACCGGGAGCCGGTTCCGCGATGATGCGCACGGCTGATTGTGCCGGGAAAAGTATCTCGTGCTTACAGGCGCAAGAAGGCTAAAGATGTCTGGGACTTACTTCCGGAACGGCTTTGGTCTAGTTAGAGGAGCTGGGCTTACCCAGCCCTTCTCTCTTTTCCCCGCCTTCAGAGTCCGGGGACACTTCCGCCCAAAAGACCGCCTCGAACCGACTTCCCAAAATTCCCCGCGCCGTTTCCTTGGATACCCAGCCTAACAACCTTGGCCGAGGCTGTGAAGCTCACTGGGATATTGGGGCGTGAGTCGGGTCTGGCCGGTGCGGCAGGTCCTCCTCCTGGCCTGGGGAAAGGTAATGCGTCTGGCTCTCCTCAGGGCGTCCCGGGCTCCCTCGCGTGGGAAAAGTAGTAGTTTCCAGTCGCCACGTTCAGGGTCCTCACCTCTGGGCCTCCCGGCTCAAGCGCTTCTCACTTCCCTCATACAAGTGTGTCTGGTGCCTCTCAATACATGTTAACTTGTTTAGCGAAAATGTCAGTTATTTGAAAGTTGAACAGAAAACGAAATTGTTCGCTTTACCTTGAGGTTAAGGTTTACCTTTAAGGTTAAGTCCTACTTTTAGCAGAACCTGTGGTGATATAGCTTCATCTTATTACCTCCCAAGAGAACCTTGTGTTTTTTTTTTTAAACTCTGGTAAACTTTATCTCGTCTTTTGCCACGAGATTGGTTTCATTTCCCATGGATAGTGGGAACGCCCCTGGCCCAATTCCCATGCAACTTTCTTCTCTTCTCCCTCCTCGGGCTGCCGTCGTGTCTGTTGGACACTATTGGCCCTCACAATGTTTACTGAACACCTGGTATATGTTAGACATTGTGCCAGGCACCGGGGTACAGAGGCAAAAGAGGATGTTTTGCCCACATTCAGGTTCATTCACCAGCCTGAATGGTGAGCAGTGTTGACAAGTGAAAAGGTGACTGTAGAATCTTGGCTGCCGCCACGTTCTGCACAGGAGACATTTATGGAATCGGCACTCTACAGAGTAGACGGGAAGAGGGTCGCTGGAACCTGGTCCTAGAGTATTCTGCAGAATGGTAGGCATTGCGAGGTTTAAACGCGCCTTCGTAAGTAGGGCGGTTAGGTTTGGAGTTGACATAACTATTGTTTCTCTAGTTGTCCTTTATTGAACGACAACTAATCCCCTCTCCAAAATAATCATTGAATGACCTAAAGGGACCTTTTCATTTGAGGAGGCTTTACGTCCATTTTTCCAAGCAGATTAATTTGGCCAGAAAGTATCACTTTTATGCCAATGAAAAAAGCAAACAGAAGGTACTTTAAGAAACCTGTCCTCTACTTTTTTGTGTTTGTTTTTATTTTGTTGTCTCTATGTACTATTTTGAGAAAATTCGTAGTGGTTTTGTGGTTGATTGCCCTGGTAGTTTTTGTGATTAAAAGACACTGCTACCATATAAAGCCATTTAGCCATTATTATAAACAGTAGTGTTATGTCTTATTGCTTTGGAATTGCTAAATATGAAAATTTAATTCCAAAGCACAGTCTTCAATTTAAATTCATATTTTCATAGAGATTTAAAATGGTTTTCATGATTACTGGCAAGACAGTTAACATTTTGGTGAAATAAAAGTGGTTTTACTCTGTACCTCCTAATGTGAAACAATCATATTTTTCATAACTTACGTACACATCATAGCCTCTTAAGGAAGTACAGTTGTACCTATCACACATGTATATTCTGAATCATTTAAGTCTGAGAAAGTGAAGGCGTAAATGAGTAAAATGTGTAATAGATATTGTGAAATAGGAAAAAAAATTTTCAAAAGGGAAAGGAAACTAGGGAGGGATAGCAGGGGAAAGAAAAGGAAAAGAAAAAACTGAAGATAGGAAGAAAAAATGGAAACAAAGCTTGTGTATACAGGGGGTGGGGGTTGAAAGGAAGTCAGGGCAATAAGAAAAATAAGAATCAAGTTATATGTATCATGTACAGGTACAAATTCTTAATGAAGAATGTGATCATACATTCTATCTAAAATGTACCAATAAACTCTATAAAAAATACAATTTTAGATTTGAACAGCATTTGTATTACTTCAAACCCAGGAGTATTATTCTGTACCCAGGGAGTATAATAATTTCAGAAAGTATATCAGAATTTGCTTAGGATGGAAAAAAATTCTCTCTGAATTCATATCCCTCTTTTCATCTATTGTAATAAATTCAGAAATTGTGATTTAAAGTCTGTCTGTGGGCCATAGGTCATGAGATGTGCCCTCAACGGGCATTATACAATTGCGCCTTTTCCTTATTCATGAGGTTTCACTCTGCTACAGGCTCCTCACTGTGATGTGCTGCCCCCACACAGGTCCAAAAATGTTCAGAGGAGACTTGGCTCATGCTCATTTCTGGTTTAATCCTAACTCCTTGTTTGTGAACCAAAGCAAGCATAAACCAAACAAACATGTTATTCTCTTGAAAGGTTGATGCACAGATCCAAGGATAGGCTAATGGTCTCCTATTTGGATTCTTTCTAAATTGATGGGGTATATAAGTTTTAAACAGATTATCAATTATGAAACATATATATCCTAGAAGTTTGTGGAAATTTGGCTGTAAATCAATTTTTTGAGACAAGTTCTTGCTTTGTAGTTCTGGCTGGGCCTGAACTCACTATGAAGCCCAGGTTAGCCTTGAACTCACAGTGATTCTCCAGCTTCTGTCATCTCAGCGCTGAGATTCTAGACATGCACCACTGCCCTGGCTGTAAATCCTCATAAATTTGGATGGATGAAAGAAGCTTGTCTCCTGTGAAAGTCTACTTTTGGATTTTGCAGTTTTTCTCCCATTTTTCCTCCTCCTCAAGTCATTAAAGCTCTGATGTCATTCAGTGTTCTTATCAAGGTGCAGGATTCGCTCTCACAAATTTAGATGTTGGGCCGGGAATTTAGTTTAAGTGGTACCACACCCACCTCGGAAGCACAAGGGGCCGAGTTTGATCCCCGGTACCGAAAAAAAAATTTTTTAGATGTTTTGTTAGGAATCTTTGAGCATCAGTTAGATCTGACCTGTGGACTTTTCATGTTTTAGGCATTGACCAATACTTCTTGGATGAATTTGACTATGGAGATTTGAATGTTAGATTTCTATACATAAATAAACCATTTCAGTCCTGTTTGGAGCCATGTTGAAATTCCAAGAGGCTGCTAAATGTGGGAGTGGATCAGTAGCCATTTGCGCTTCTCCACGGGACTTGATTGCAAGAAGATACGTGCTTCAGCAGAAACTTGGCAGTGGAAGTTTTGGAACTGTCTATCTGGTTTCAGATAAAAGAGCCAGACAAGGAGAGGAATTGTAAGTAAAAAATGCTTCATACAAATCTCGAGTTGGCTGTCCTGTTTGTGCAGCTCTTAGCCAAATAAGAACACAGAGTAATATAGAGCTTACTCTCTGCATTAAAGCAAGAAATTAGTAAAGATAGAAAAGTTCTTTTCTTGATCCCCTCATATAGTTTTTTTTTTTTT
>PVIR01011074.1:0-48162 GCA_004026965.1 Petromus typicus | reverse complement strand
GGGCGTGGTGGCTCACGCCTGTAATCCCAGCACTCGGGAGGCAGAGGCAGGAGGATTGTGATGTGAGTTTGAGGCTGAGCTCAGGGCCAGCCTGAACCACAAAAGCAAGACCCTGTCTCAAAAAACCTAAAAAAAAAAAGAAAAAGAAAAAAAAATACTGTTTGTGGGAATACATACTGGAAAAGATGAAATTTTAACAGAGCTTGGGTATTCCAGCTGATTGAACTCATGAAAACTTGTAGCTGCTGAAATGAGTTAAATGTTGAGGTTGCTTAAGTGAAGTTTCAGTAACTAGGACACACAGCATACTGTCCCTCTACTTTTTGAACCAGCGATATTTATAATGTTATGCCTTGTTTTAGTGACAAAAGTCTTGGTGGGCTGCAACAAACCAGAGAAATCTTATCCAGAATGATCAAGAGAAAACAAACCAGAAAACAAAGGTACCTGAAGAGTGCTCATCTTCCATGTATAGCTGCTTTACTTGCAGTGTACATAATTTTGGACACATGGTGATAAAATGATAACCTTCCAAACTGAAAGAGAACAAGACGTTGGTAAGAAAAAGCACCCTACCTTTCCCAGGAATGCTGACAATGATCAATTGCTATGGTTTTTTTCCAGAGACTACCCACATATTTGTAAGTGTGTAGGCATGAATGTTTCCGGTTTGGGGGCTCCCCCCCCCCCACTCCATGGAGCTGGACTGGAAATGTGTGGAATGTGGAGGAACAGGCGAAGAGGCCACCTGGGGGCGGTGGGATTTCCAGGTCACCAGGGTGTCTCTGCTTTCTCCCTAGGGTAGTCTGACCCAGGATTTGAAAAGTATTAACCTTGTAGCTATTAAGAGCACTTCCACACTTGCAAGTTGAATCTAAGCATCTGAAGGATGATGGGTGGTCTCTGATGATTCATTTCAAGGGCTTTGGATTCAAAAATGCAGCAAAGCTAGAGAGGCGAGAGATTTGTAGCACTCATTTGATCGTGAGATTTGTTCATAAAGCACATTAATACCTTTATGAAGGTGCCTAGACCAGCCCTGTGTATCAGACTGGTCTTTTCTCTCCCTATTTTGTTGTCACCACTTAGACTCAATGTGAACATTTTGAGAACCTCCTCTCAGAGTGGTCTTCATCCTTCCTAAAACATTCTTCTTAGTCTTAAGATGAACTGTTCATTCTGCCAACAGCTAGTCCAGTTTGTCTTATTACATTAAATCAGAACATATTAGTATGTAAGCAACTAATCCAAAACTATTGCATTGAACAGTATGTGCTTAATTCTAACCCCGTTTTTCATGAAGTATCTTATTTGGGACAAGTTAATCTCTCCAAGCCTTAATTTATTTGCCTTTAAGATACTGATGCCTGGAATTTATAGGGTTGTTGTAAGATTAAATGATCCATTATGGCACCTACCTGGTCCATGATGAGTCTTTGAACAGAGACCAGTGAGATGCCACAACATATTGTGACACAGTCCAGAGACCTGCTCAATGCTACCTTCTGTTATTTATTAATTGTTTTATGTTTTTGTTTAGATTTTCTTTTTGACACTGGCTTGGAACTCAGGACTTGTTCTTGCCAGCCAGGTGCTGTGTCACTGAATTAAATCTTCAGCCCTGGATGGATTTTTTATAGATATTAACTTCTTCAAGGGCAAAACTTTCACATTGTAAGCCTACCTGAATATGTAGTATGTTCTATAAATATTTAAATAATTAAATTATAAAAAATAATCAATTTTCACATTCATTTACAACTTTACTATATGAATGCCAAGATGTATCATGAAATAGGAAGAAAACATGCAAAAGGAAAAGGGTGAGTAGGGGAAAGTTAAGAAGGGCACGAAAAAATTTCATATTAAAAAAAGGAAACAAAGCTTACATATATAGAGGGTAGGGATTGTAAGGAGGCCAAGAGGATGGGGAAAAAATAAGGATCAAAATGTGCTATGTACAGGTACAAATTCTCAGTGTTGAGTATATGTATAAAGTGTACCAATAAAGTCAATTTAAAATAATCAATTTTCAACTTTAAGTTAATTTTAGAGAATGCTTAATTGCTTCTCTGGAGCAGATACCTGGATGCACTTTTATAATGATTATAAGATAATGAATTTAAAAAGCCCTTAAAAATTAAAAAAAAATCCCACTTTGATGAAGTCACTATTTCTGGAAAACACTATTTCTCCAAAGTCTGTATTTGTTAGAGCTTTGGGAACCACCACTTTTCAATATTTGGGGGTGGAGGGGTTGAGACAGTGTCTCACTTTGTAGCTCAGTCTGATCCTGAACTCATCCTCACACTCAGCAATCCTCCTGCCTCTGCTTTCTGAGTGCTAGGATTATAGCTACCAAGCCCAGCACAGTGGTATGTGGTGTTGATTGCTGGTGGGTGTGAGTCACCAGCACCACCTGGCATTGTGGTATGTGGTTATGGGGGACTGAACTCTGGATCTTGCACTTGCAAGGCAGGCACCAGAACCATTGTGTTAAATCCCCATCCCCCACTTTTCAATTTTAAAAATTACAGTAAAATTTTAAAATTACAGTAAACATTTCTAAGAATGTACAAGTGTTCTTGTCAGTGAAATCTCATTTTCAAACAAGTTCTTTTTATTGCTAGGTTCTGGACTGACACTGAATGACATTAATCTATGGATTATAGTAGCCACTGGCAACAGAGAAATTTTGCAGTACAGCATTCCTGCAGCCTCATCCCATGGCGGTTTGCTTTTGTAAGAAATCACAATTTTAAAATGTTAGTTTGTGTGAAATCTTCTAGTTTACATGTTTGGGACACTATATGCATCATTAAATGTGCATGAAATATATTTACAGGAGTCTGTTTTCCTATACTAAAACTTACCTCAGCCATTGAATTCAGAGTCAATATCATCTGTGCCTTATGACACGGATTCTTGCCAACAGTATAAAGATTTTACATCTCAAGACTATTTAATATTTAAACATTTTACCTTTATACTAAAGACAACCAAGAAGGAACATTTATCTTCCATGGCCTAGACTGACTTAGTTAATGCATTACAGATAATAAATGAGTAGATGCGAGAGAAGGCAGAGGACACTAACAATGGCCCGAACTGTGTCGTTTCCACCTCACGAAATCCAGTTGTGTGTTCTTCACCCCTCTCTTCATGCAGCCACATACTCAGGGGAAACCTCGAGCGGGCTGCAGCTCACCCACCCCGCTGCCTCAAGCTGATACCGAGTAGCCAGAAACTCAACCTAAATCACCTGTAATGGCGTTGCTGGGGGATTTGTGGGGAAGTTTTCTCCCTTTCTGAGGGAATTCTGGGAATTACTATCTTCTCTCGGCCACGGTCGCCTGGGATGGTGGGCTCAGTGTCACCAGAAGCCACCTTGGTCCTCCTGAGAATCACAGCATCTGGGCATGGCAGAGCTGAGAGCGCCCCAGCGCGCAGACAGCACCAAGCTCAAAGTCTCACCTCAGGCCATCACACCCTGCTTTGTGGCTCCTTGATCATCTCTTCCATGCTTAGATCAGTTTGCATTTTCTCTGACTGTGACAGAGAGCATGCTAAAAGATACAGAAATCCATGAAATTTACGCACACATACATTAATGAAGTTATCACCGTCTAGTCTTTGTTGCAGGATTTTGGGTATCTGGATGAATCCCTGGGAATCAGGATTGTGTAACTCACCTTTGCATTTGTTGCTGTTACATTTCATGCCTACATTCTTGGAATGGCATAATCAGGAGAAGACAAGAAAAAAAATGTTTATTGTTGTGATTTCTTCACCAAATATAATTTTGACATAGTTGATGAGGCACATTCTGGGAAAGGGATTCACCTCATAAGTAAAAAAGATCTTCTAATCTTTAGAAGTCAATATCAAATTGGACCAGCTGGTTTTTTAAAGTATACTTATAAATTCAAGTGTTAACTGAAGTTTGAAAGCTAAAATTCTCTAAAATGTCAATTTCCATCCATTTTGAATAATGTCTAATATTTTCTCAAAGCAAAGCCTTCCTACTCTACCTATAATTATGATACTGTAACTATTTGTTGATCAAGGAAACTTATAATGAAATTTAGTAAATTTTTTAAACAAATTTTAAATTCATTTATGATAAGACCAAAAGCTAGGAATAAATAATAGAGAGCTATGTAGCTGTAAGAGCGATATTATTTGTTTAGTACAAAGAAATTTTTATTTAAGTATGAATTCAAGTCTTTGCAATTATTCCAAGGGTAGAAGTAAGTATTTGAGAGAAAGGTATCTGAAAATGTCCAGCATTTTGTGTTTGACAAATACTATACGGGTTTAAATTTTCTTTTCTCCAAGAGATTTACATACTTACTGTCAGCTGCTGAGCTTTACTGCAAAAAAGAAACCAGCGTGAAGTGATGAGGAGCAGGAGGGGTCTGGTCTGCACACTGCGAGCCCCCGGCCTTCACTCTGACACCGCCCTGCCCGAGAGGACTCAACAGGCTCTGAATGCAGAGCTCCTAGATTTCAGGTTCACACTAGCTGCCCTGGCTGCTCAGAGTAAATGGAGCCTCAGGAATAGAGAGCTTGATGAAGCAAAGCCCCCGCCATCAGCAGCAGAGCAGAGACAGCTGAATGAAGTGGCTATTGGCGCGCAGGTTTGTTTAGGAACCCATGTACTATAGATTCCTTGGGAACTAGCTTTAAAGTAGTCTATGGACCACTGATACTATCAGAGTGTTTAGGATCTGGTGAGACTCTGTTTCAAAAAAAAAAAATTAAATTAAATTAAATTAAAATGCTGGGGATGTAGCTCGTGAGAAAGTTTGTGGTTCCATCTCCAGTATAGCAAAAAACAAAACAAATATTCCCCAACCCACATTTAGTGATGGTATTTTTTGAATATAGAAGAGAAAAATTGTGAAGAAGACTACAGATAAATTAAGAGTGGCTACTAAATCAACACAAGAATATTTATTGAGGGCTTAACACATACCAGTCACTGAATAACAGAAAGCGAATGTGGAGGCAGACAACTCAGCATCTATAAATTAAGAAAAATAAGCATGTTCAACTGCAGCAGTGCATCCTAAAGCATATCCTCTGGTATGTGGGAGACTTACACGCCCCACCCCACAGGATGTCCTGGTGCCCTGTGTGTTGCTGGACTCCAGAGGCCCTGTGGTCAAAGGGACGGAGGGCACAAGCCTCTCCTCCTGGAGTGGACACCTGCTGCTGTCCACTGAGTGCCCTCACGGGGGATCCTGCTTGTATCTCAGAAGTCATTTAGCTCAGATGAAGGTGATTCTTTCCACCACACATCCAGCTCCTTTGTGTGGCTCCTCACTTCCCAGCTCAGTCCCGAGGGCTGAGGCATCTCCCTGTCTTTCCTGCAAGGATTCACTTTGCTTTCCAAATATCTAGTCATCTTTTCTCTTCCCATTCTCTTCCCCCTCTCTGCTATAATCTTCATTTCTTTCCACCTGGAATAGTTCAAAGTCTCCTATCTGGTTTCACATCTCTGACTTCTTTTCTTTTTCTCTCATTTAAGTGGATTAAATGTCAGCAGATTCTTGATAAAGACAAATACTAATCTCATCACCCCTTCGCTGTTCAGCAGCCCCAAAAGCTCACTCGACCCTGACTGATGAAGCAACATCTCTGCAGCCTGTTTTTTATCCCTGGTCACACCAACTGATGACTATAAATTATACACACGACCAAACTATAATGGTGCTGAGCTCTTTCCCACAGCGCCTATATCTTAAAAGTCCTGGTTCTGATTATCTACCTATGCTTTGGATTTCTTTTCTTTTAAGGAAAAGTGTTTTCAGCCTGTGTGATGAAATTCCAAAGATCGCTGCATGCTATTACACCCAGCACACAGTCCAGGCCTTCTGCTGCCTCTCCCAGTACATATTTTTGGTGTATTTTTAAATTTTTAACTGTGAGAGACAAAAGAATGGCAGTGCTCTTCTTAGCTGGTGGAGAATGGAAAGGAACAGTATACAGCAGTTAGACTCCTCTTGAGAGAATAAACATGGGAGGATGGCAGTAGGTGAACCTCCCTAATCACAGTGCTCCCGCTCATGCCCATTTGCCAACTGCCTCCAGCTTTTGCCTCCTGCTTTCTACTTTTCAGTTCCTGCTGTTTGGAAAGCTCATGGGAGGATCCTGACTGCTGCTCACCCTGACAACTTCAGGACTCACTGCCTCCCTGGGCCAACCCTGCACTTCACCTGCACAGGAGAGGGACCCTCGGCACCTCCCCAACACAAATTTCTTCTCTGCATCTTTTCTTTCTGAAGCAGCACCTCACCTTTTCCGCCTGCTTCAGGCCTGTCGTCCAAGTGCGTCATTCATGCAACCACTCTGATGCATTTCTCAGCTTCTTTAAGAATGGATGATGGAAGTCTACACCAAAGACTTGAACACTATGCGTAATTCAGCACTAATTTTCCCACAGGAATCAACAGTGGTGGCAAGTACTTCCCTCGTCAGCTAAAATGGTGACAACAGGGAGAGAATTTATAATTCACTTCATCTCTATACACTGAAAAAACACTAGTCCTGACAAATTTTTGACATTCTGAGAGGTGCATATTTATTGGAAAGAAATTCCAATAAATAAATACATAACAGGATACCTGAAGGCTCTATTTGTCTGCACCCAACTCAAGTGTGATCTCACTGAGGATATTAAAAGTTGCAATCATAAAAGGTGAGTTTATATGGGATATAAAAATACCCTCTAGGGAAGGTTAAAGGGGAGCTTTTCATCAAGAACAAGTAGGAATGCATAGTATTCTTTTTATTATTATTATTATTTTTTATATTTTGGAGACCAGGTCTTGCTTTTGTAGTTTAGGCTGGCCCTGAGCTTACTATGTAGCTCAGGTGAGCCTTGAACTCACAGAAATCCTCCTGCTTCTGCCTCCTGAGTGCTGAGATTACAGGCATGAGCCACCACACCCAGCATTATGGTATGTGGTACTGATTGCTGATGAGCATGAGACATCATACACGGCATTGTGAGATGTGATTACCAGGGATCAAACTGAGTACTTTGTGCTTGCAAGACAGACACTGAAACCACTGAGCTAAATCCCTGGCCCAGGAATGCATAGTATTCTTTAGAGATGAAGTTGAAACCTAAGATGATACCTAAAATTCTCACTCTTCTGGGTTCAAAATGCCTGGAAAAGTGTTATGGAATCCTCACTCCACTTTTCCCCTTGAAGTAGTAGTGAAATTTGACTCAAAGTGCCTAAAATTTAAAGCTTATTTCTCCTTTTCTAAGACCTCTCTGCTAAAACCTGTAGTTCCAGCTTCTCTCCTTGTTGCCTGTTTTAATAAGTAAATATATAAATGAGCCCATTTATTCATTAATCCACAGAAACTGAAGCAGGTTGGGATCTTGAAACTGTCAGTGACACCGGACGAATGAAGATTCTATGGAAAGGGCGCTCTTCTTCACCTGTTTCTCTCCTCCCCACTCCTCCTTTCCTTTCCCCTCTTTTGAAGACCTTTCTTATATGACCAGGATTACTTCCACTCTGCCTTGCAGAACATTGTGAAGAAAACCTCACTCCAAGTGTTCGCGAGTGTTTTCTCCTGAAGAACGTCATTGTCCTCCTTGGAGAGAATTCTGGTAAACAGTTCTCTTAAAAACCACGTTTTGTGCTGAGGCAGAACAGCAATCAGGACAAATCTCTGTGATAGACTTGATACACATGATGTATGATGATGGGAAATAGAGGAGATCATGTCTGTTGGGCATTAAATGATAACATATAGTCTATCTGCTCCCATGTAGTTGCACACAGACATAGCTGTTTAATGTGGATGTCCTCTTTGATGTGGTGGTACCGCTGAGGACTAGGCCCAGGGCCTTCACACTGAACTACGTTCTCAGCCTCCTCCCCACTTTTAAACTCCATTTTGGGCTAGAGTCCATGCTAAATTATCCAAGTGGGATTACAACTTGCAATCTTTCTGCCTCAGCCTCCCAAGCACCAGGATTCCAGATGTGTGACACTACATCTGGCAGTGTATTTAATTTTTACACATTGTCATATCATTACTTATTTTTGGAGAGAATAGAATCCACCTGGAGAAGTGTAGTAGCAATATGTTTATGCACCATATTTATAATGTGCCATGTTTATAATGCTATTATTCATCTGTGTTTATGAGACTGTTGGAGACTTGGAAGGATTTCCAAGATGCGAATTTAATTAGGATTGTTTTGGGTGCAAGAAACAGGTCACACAATATATGATGGCTAAAACTAGTAAAGGACTCTTTGCTTTAACCTAAGAAAGAGACTGAGAAGGACTGAGAAGAAATGGTATCAGCAAGACTTTCTTTACATCTCCCTTCTTCGCTCTCAGAGGTTCAGATCTGGAAGCAAAGAAAGCAGAGCTATATAATGGATGCAGAGTGACTTAATATACAGAGTAGGCCAAGCGGACAGTGCCAAAAGGTCAGATGCAGAGTCGTCGTCGGTAGAGACAGATGTGCCTGTATTCCCACAGATCCTTCCAGCCAAAACCTCAGGCTGTACTCTGCTCTGTCTTCTTATTTCTTTTGGAGAAAGTTGGGTCTTGTGGCCACTTTGCCAAAAGTGTGTGTACTTTTCTCCTTTGGCAACAGAAATTCAGGGAAGCTTAAAGCAGGAATGCCATTTAATTGAAAGTCATTTAATTTTCCATCTTAGTTAATGGTGAAAATGGAGATAGGAGACTGTTTGGAGTAGTCACCAAGCGATGTTGGGTGCTGGATATTTCTGTTCCAATTTCTTGCTTCTTTAAATCTAGGAAACCAGCACTATGTCCCACTTTGGCACCACAACCACAAATCCGTCTTCTCAAATGTAGGTGTCCACCCTCTAAGAGCAAGACTTTCCATCTTCTGACAGTTACAGAAGGACTCCACCCACTCGAGGTGCCTCATCCCAGGGTTTGCCTTTATTTCTGTATAAGACATCCAGCTTAAGAGCAATTTGAACTTTCTGGCAAAGAATTTTTTTTAATCTTTATTGGTACATTACATATACGCATCATGATTGCACTCCATAATGGGGATTTGTACCAGTATAAGACACAACTTAATTCTCATTTTTTGGCAAAGATTTCTTTACAACTATCCTCCCTACAACAGTTTCACCCAGTAACTTCAAGGTTAAAAAATTCTAGGTAGGTGCGGAAGAAAATATGATGTTAAAAAAATAAAAAAGGAAACAAAGATTATGTATATAGAGGGTGGGGGTGGGCAGGGAAATGGGAAGAAATGAGAATTAAATTGTGTCATATACTGGTAAAAATTTTCAGTGTTGACTGTGATCACAATGTATACATAAAACATACCGATAACATCAATTATTTAATTTAAAAAATCTAGCCAGGCAAGGAGAGAGATATATTTTGGAGCTACTATTTGGTGGAATATCTCAAACGATGCTGTAAAGAACTGGTGTAAAGTTATTCTGAAATAATTATGGAATGTCATGTCAGTAGTTTTGTTAAATGACAACCACAGATGCCTGTTCATCCAGCCATGTCTTTTAAAAGGCCTAGGGAAAGGGGCAGGGCATTTGAGGTCAGACAGACCAGTCACAACCCGAGGACTATCGCCTCTGCACATCACCGAACCCCTGGGCTTTGAAACACCCTCTATCTTATTAAAGAATTATCCTGAAGATTACAGATAATGCTACAAAGAGTCAAAGGTGCCCAGCACATTAATTAGTAAATTCAGTTCTTTTTATGAGTTCAAAAATTCTATCTCCAAAGCCACATTGAGAGCAGGTGATTAATGTCCTATAAGAGGAAATCAGCACTAATATATAACTCTATTTCCCCAGCCTGTGTGACTTTGTATTTAATTTTGTGCTGTTCCATGTTTGCAATAATGATTACCTGTATGGTGTAGAGTTGGTATGTGCCCACGGCATATCTTAATTCTTTTTTGAACTCTGCTTCTGTCATCCCTTTCTGTTTCTTCTGACCCTTGGACCCTTTCTCAAGTGCAAAAGGTCAATTTTCATTCTTTTCATCCTTTTTTAGACCGCTTTCCCTTTCCTCTCCCTTCCCTCTCCCCCCAGTTCTTATTCTCTCCCCCATTTGAAAAAGATCCTCCTGCTTCTTGTTATCTAACCTTTGTTTGTTTTTTTTTTTGCTCTTTATTTGTATTTTAAGTTCAGCCCAAATATAGGACTGTTTTATACCCATCGGTCTTGTGAGCCTTGGAATTCTCTTCTAATGGTCTCTCCCTTTCTGATGATCTCTTACTAGAAAGAATGGTGCAAAGTTTACAGCTAATGCCTTTTTTCCTCTTGGACACTGGAAAAGTTACACTGTGATCATTTGTTTAAATGTTTTAAACAAATGTTTTAAATGCTTTAAAAAAAACAATACAGTAGCTTTTAATTAAATACAGAAAGGAAAAAAAAAATTCCATCAACCTAGACTCCCAGTATTCAATAGATATATGCCTGCTTCAGAATAACATAAAATTGAGCTTCTGTAATGTACCCAAAAGCTAAGAAACTGCACTGCTAGCCAATAAGAAACTGCACTGCTAGCCAATCTACACTATAAGAATTGGGAAGTAAGTTCTTTAGAGTAAAAGGAATATCCATCAAATTGGATTTTGGATTTATAGGATGAAATGAAGAGCAACAGAAATGATAAATATGTGGTCTCATATACAGAGTCTATCTATGGAAATGCCCAGTGTATGGACAGTATTTTAACCTTTTATCTTCTTTTTTTTTTTTTTTTTTTTTGAGACAGGGTCTCACTTTGTGGTTCAGGCTGGCCCTGAGCTCAGCCTCCAACTCACATCACAGCAATCCTCCTGCCTCTGCCTCCCGAGTGCTGGGATTACAGGCGTGAGCCACCACGCCCGGCACTGTGATGTGTGGTACTGGCTGCTGCTGGGGTGAGTCTCCACACCCAGTATGGTATGTGGTGACCAGGGATCGAACCCGGGTCCTTGCGCTTGGAAGACAGGCACCAGAACCACTGAGCTAAATCCCTGGCCCCCACCTTCTATCTTCTTTTACCTTTAAGTTTTTGTTTTGTTTATTTCTTATTTGTAATTGACATCACATTTGCATATATTTATGCCGGGCAGCATGGGGATTTGATAGGGCTGTGTCAGGACTAAGTGAGGGTAACCAGGGCTCCCATCTCATGACACACTCATTCTTTAAGCCATAGGTTCTATTAGTACCTGTTTGAAAAACCCACTTGCTAACATTCTGAGGAATCTGGAGAGAAAGATGCTAACCATTAATTCTACATCGTTACAAAGAAGAATTCTCTTTGATGGAAAACTTCTAAAAAATGACTCAGGAAGAGGAAGAAATGAACAGTGGAAAGGAAATTATATTTTGGGAAACTTTGAAACATGAAAATGTTATTCTATCATGGTTTTCCATGAATTTGGTCTCTACAGCTTTTCATTTATAGCTGGTAACTGTGATTCGAAGGGTTTCTGGCCATCATTTCTTGTCTATCAGTAAGTCAGTCAGTCAGTCAGTCAGAGTCAGTCATTCAGTCAGTCAATGATGTTTCCTCAATTTGCAGGGAGAATTCAGAAGGAGGGCCCATTTTCATTTTCCCAAGCAGGATGTCTAACCCTGAGTCTGGTGGTTTCTTTAGGCCGAGTTGCTGACGGTTCCCAGCCCGCACTCCAGAGCTCAGAGCATGTTTAAACTGGGCCTTCCCAGCCAGCACCAAATATGTTACCGTCCTGAGTCTCCCACATGAGACCTTTCCATCAGGAAGCCTTCCTAGATTAATGCTGCGCCCTTATTCTCAAACCACCTCTACCCAGCCCTGCTCAACTTCATTTTATAAATACGTGGGTTGTTTCCCATGATTGAAAGAAATATCTTCTTCCCAAGTTTAAAGATCACATTCAATTATAGGATCATAGCCAAGTTCAAAGGGCCAGACGTTTAACCTAGTCACCTTTTTCAGGTAAAATAAATAAAAACTAAAACCCTGACAAAGAAAAGTACTAGTCATAATGTAGTGAAAAGCAGGAGCATTGGTGTTGGAGAAGTGCACACTCTGGAGCTCCTTCTTAGCTCGGCGTGTTTGTAGCTGCACAGATATGAGCTGGCCATTGAACCCTGTGTGCTTTATTTCATATTTATCTGCAAGTGGGGCTCAGTGTTTATGGCAGTATTCCTGACATTTTTCAAAGGGAGGGTCAAATGCTTAGCAAATGTAAGGTGTTCAACAAACACTGGCTATGCGCAGCTAGACCCTGCCGCCGAGAGGTAGAGCCGCTCCAGAACCAGGACCTCCAGAGCCCAGGGTCATGGCTTATTTATTCCACCTGGCTGATTCAATGTGTATTTAAACTAGACCGCCTTCCGGGGCACCCTCAAGAGTGCTGTCCCCTCTGAGTACACTTAGTAAACATCTCTAGGGAATGGTAACTTCTAGACAATTAGAATTCTTTCAAGACAGACAAGTAGAAGGAATTTTGTTATTGTTTCTTGCCATGGGAAAAGATTCTGCCAGGAAAGCAGTAATGCAAATGTTACCTCAGTTAAGTGTAAATGATTAATGTTTCTTAAGTCAGGTAATATTTGCCATTTCCTAATCCAGCCTCAGAGAACCAAGCCACAAAGATCAGGAAGCAGAAACCTAAAAAAATGGCAACAAACTTGCTTGGTGAGTGGATGTGGTTGAAATCTTTCATCTCACTTGTCTCTGCTGGTTGTGGAAGCTATGTAGGTGCTGAATAAAGTTGGAAATCCAAGCAAAATGTTATGACTATGAGGCCATAGGTATCAAAGTTGGGGAATCTGTTGAAAAGTGAACCAGTGTAAACTAGAATGTAAACACATTCCTTACGTGCTTCTCTCCTGAAAGCCACATTCTGGCAGGAAGACATACTTACCTTGTTCTTAGAAAGGAATACGCAGACTTTCTAGTTAATTAGCACCTCAGTGTGTGTTTCCCAGTGAGTCGGTGGGCTGGTAACCCCTATGTAACACAGGTGTGCCGAGCCAAGCAGTCAGAAGGGGTGACCCGGGCTGAACACGGGTGCTGAGCATCCCATGCTGTATGCGCAGCAGGCCCAGCCATGCCAGGAATAACGCGTCTAAAGCCTCAGGGCCTCAAGCCTGCCACTCCGGCCTGCACCGTGGCCATGCCGGTAGTTTCAGATGGAGGCTTAAAGAAAATAAGTTAGTACAGAAAATGACACCCAAGGTCAATCTGTCAGGTTAAGGATCTGCCACAAAGGGGCCGACGCTTCGTGGCTTCTCATGTTCATTCCCAGAAGTAAGATGTTTTCCATCAGAAAAAAATGTCTGGACCTGGGCAAAGGAGTTTGCTCATCAGACCAAGGGGTGAAAGAAATTGTACAAGTGAGTAGGATGGAGTGTGAGAAACATTTGTTTAAAGTCCAGAGAGGAAAACGAGTTAACACAAAGTGTGAATTTATGGTTTTCTAAATGATTTCGAATAGTAGGTACATTGTGTGCCTAAAATATGCTAACATTTCTAGACAACTAGTAGTCTCACTATGCACTCTAATCTGCCATGTTGTGTCATCATTCAGGGACCGTTTGGAGAAAAGACTTGGGGGCTTTCTTTTGTGTTTTAATCAGTCCTGGGATTGGACCCAGGGCCTGTGCACATTAGGCCAGGGCTCTTCCATTAAACTACACCCTCAGCTCTCAAGCCAGGTCTTTTCAATGAAGGGAATTTAATACAGATTAGTTGCTGCAGGATCAGAATGCGGAGAACGAATATAGGAGACAGTGAGAAGTGAAAGCCCTAGAACAGCAGGAAGCCACTATGCAGTGTCCTGGGAGCAGGAAGAAGGTCGAGCTGCGCTGTCCAGATGCAGGTCCAATGTGAGTATGGCAGCAGCGCAGAGAAAACACAGCCATTGCCAGGACCTCCAAAAGAAGCAGAGAAAAGGAAGAGAAATTCGGGCCTCCCCGTCCTCCTGTCTTCCTCTCTGCCCGCATCTGGCAGACTGACCCAGAGCAGACAAGAGAACCTAGAAATCGAAGGACTCAGGAATAGGAAACAAAGAGTAAAGAGAGCAAAGTGACACTCAGCCCTTCTTCAAGCTCCAGAAACCCACGGAGGGCATGTGGACGTATGCAAACGGGACACAGAACCCCGAAGACCTGCACTTGTAATGAACTCGCGAACACTGACGAGGATGACTGGATCGAAGGCGACGGAGAAACTGTACTCAGAATGCTCATGGCGGGCCACAGGGCTGGGAGCAGCCACCACTGCCGCGAGCTCGGCACTGTGTAGGAGCATTATTTGGAGTTCAGGTAGGGAGCAGAAATGCACACGGAGCTCTGTTCAGCACTGCCTCGGCCCTCCAAACCGAAGCGGAGGGCTGCCTCTAACTGGAGGAATAAAAATGGGGCCCCTGGCTGAAGTGAAAGGGCAGCTCTGATGGCCCAGGTGAGGGGTCGTGAACAGGAAGAAGCTCCTGCCCAGGGGTGTGTCCTGCGCCCCTCCCCACTCCTGAAAATAGCAGGGTGGGCTAGCCACGGCAGCTGGTCCCCCTCTCTCCCAAAGAAATGACAAGATGTTCTCTAGACAGGACTCTGAGCGGAAAAGAGGACAGCGCGATCCCGAAACAGAACACCCTTACAGGGGACCCTGAGAGCAGGGGCGTGAGCAGCGTAGAATTTAAAAATACATGCAAATATACATAAATATCTTAAATAGGGAAAGACATTGTGTCTGTGATTAATATGAGTAGTTAGGAAATACAGACAAATCCGAGCGAGCCATTATTCATAGTGAATTTCAAGCAGGCAGAATGGAAAAGATATTTAGTTTGACAGAGTACAACTTCTATATTTTTTTCAATGACTACTCTTCTATTAAAAAGTTTCCATTATAATCTTGACTTTTGAATGGGGTAAACTGAAAGTATTTTTACATTTAGAGGGAATACATTAATAGAAAATACAGTTCCTACAATTCTGGTACAAGCTATGATAATACGAAAGTTAAGTTCTCCCGTACTAATAAACAACAACTGAATGCCATCCTTATGAAAAATCGCCTTTTCTTAGCATATTTTGCCTTCAGCACCTTGCTTTCCAAAGGCCTGTCAGAGCTGTGACTATGAACACGTGAGCATGTGTGTGTGTGTGTGTGTGTGTGTGTGTGTATAGCAAAGTCAGACCTGTAGGTGAAGTCAGACCTATCTTGCCTTCAGATTTTGCCAAAGCTCGGAAGACATCACAGGGGCCAAGAGATCATCAGGTTGGATTTCTAGCTATTAGAAAAGCCTCAGAAATGCGTCCAGGAAGATCCACAGAGCTGTCTTGCTAGAGTCACTCACATGGGTTTCTTCTAAAATCCTAAGGTTGAGCTCTGTCTCTTTTCACTTTTGACCCAACAGGCCCATTGTAATTCCAACAAAAAGGGTAAAACTGACTCCATCTGATTTAAGAAACACATTTCTGGTCACCTTGTAAATCATCTGTAGTAACTTCCCTTTCTCAGTAGTGACGCATATATAATGATCTATCTTACAAGCAAAGGCATCTTGGAATCAATACAATTTAGATTTTTTTTTTTTTACTTTTTTATTTTTACCAGTATTGAGGCCTCTTTATTTTGATAACTATTTCACATCTATTGACATTGACCATGGAAGAAGCATGCTGCGTGTTTGGCTATATTTATATGCCGGTGATTTCCATTTTAACAGTAAAATATCTCCAGAATCATGTATGACAGATTGCTATCGAACTATACTTCCTACACTTGACCATCTCAGTGAAGCAGCATAAAGATTAGAGACAATGAAGATCTCTTACTTCTTATGGGGTTTGATTTGGGGCACAAATGATAATCTGCACTTCTAGAAAGTTCCAAGGACTGATGCTAATGATCTGGCAGGTTTTAAACAAAAGAAGGACCTCTGTCTCCTTTACAGGAGGTGTATTTCAGATATTTCAGTCCTTCAATATCAATGCCAGAGGAAAAGAACATCTTGCAAAAATCGTATTCTTTGATATCTAAAACTTCTGTTGTTGTCTACGGCCATACCACCTTCAACATGCCTGATCTTGTCTAAAATTTCTGTTGTAGGGGCCAGGGAGTTAGCTCAGTGGTTCTGGCACCTGTCTTGCAAGCACGAGGACCTGGGTTCTGGAGACTCACCCCAGCAGCAACCAGTACCACATACCACAGTGCCAGGCGTGGTGAATCACGTCTGTAATCCCAGCACTCGGGAGGCAAAGGCAGGAGGATTGCTGTGATGTGAGTTTGAGGCTGAGCTCAGGGCCAGCCTGAACCACAAAGTGAAACCTTGTCTCAAAAAACCTAAAATAAATAAATAAATAAAATAAAATAAAATTTCTATTGTAATAAAAAGCAATCTATATTGTGTCTTCAACAGATTTTCCTGTCATAAAGTCCATTTTATAATCCAAAATGTACTTAAAATTAATTTTTAATTAGTGTTCAAGTGGTGTTCGAGCTATGGAATTATGTTACTTCCTACTGAGACTTGAAAATCAATTTACTTCAATTCGGTGCCCAATTACACAGACTTCAAGTTTGAGGCACATGAGTTTCACCAGACATTATGGCATTGTGAGAGTTTCCTGAGGTGCTGGGTTTTAGTTTTGTGGGCTGCACTGCACGGGAACAGTCATGATTAAATGGAGAGAGAGGAATCACAGGACCTCTGCTATTAACGGTGTGACTTTAGGCGGGTCACTTAATTTCTTTGGCACCAATTTTTCCATCTATAAAATAATTAAACTATGTAGGATGAGAAAGCCTTTCAGTTTCCTTCCACAACTAATATTACATGGTATTTTAAGGTCTAAATGAAGGGAAGAAGTATTATATTTACAGCATATTGGCAGGAATGAATTAATTTGCCATGTGAAGTTATGAAGCCACTGGTGACCTTGAGCTGTGATAGTTCAGTGCAGTAACAAATAAATCTCAGGGAAATAATTTCAAACAAATTGAATTCAAGAAAGAAAAGGACAGGAAATTAGCAAAATCTAGAAACTAATGCAATAATGCAATAATTCATTTTTTTAATGAATTATCCATAGGACAGAATTAAACCAAGAAAGTACTTTTCAGAAGAATAACTTTAGAAGAAATATCTTGGCTATCTATTTGAAAGTTATCAGCCTTATGTTAAAAAAACTCTACACAAGAAAATGAAATTAATTGACAGAGATGATTAGCAGTACAGGTGAATGAATCAGACTTTTGTCAAGATTTGACCAGCAATCAGGTGGGGCATTAACATATCTTCTACACTGAACCTGTATTTTTCCATCTATCAATGGGGCCAAAGATCCAAGAGTTTTGCCTTTAAACATGGGCCAACAAAATGTGCAGAAGTTTAAAAATATTAACCAAGAACAGTAAAGGAAAGGTACTGTCATTAGACTTGATCTGACACTTGTGACAGTAGTAGCAGAGAAGTTAGAGTTAAAAGTGCCATCCGACTGCAGGTGTAGCTCAGTGGTGAAGTGCTTATCTAGCTTGCACAAGGTTCAATCCCTGTCATCACAAACAAACAACAAACAAAAGCCATATCTACCCCCCCACACACATACACATGTGTATGCCAAAATCTTAGCTCATTAGAGTTTCAAATTAGGGTGAGAAAAGGAGCATAATTTCAAAATAGCAACTCTATCAGTGGAAAAACCTCAAAAGACAGACAAACATTTAAAAATAAGTGCACCTTGACCTACAGAAGGAGGAGATGCTTGGGAAAGGATGTGGCAGGTCCTGATTGGACGCTTCACTTTGGGCATGCCACACACTTCAAACAAGATGCAGGGGATTATACATGGGTTGAAGAAGAGCAAATCAAGGGGACAGTGAAAAAATGGAGAGAAGATGGAAAGTGGAGCAGCGATAGTTAGGGAAATCCTCCATATTGTAAGGGCTGTTTTTCTTCCTACAGAAGTAATGGGAATTTTGTTATTTGGGGAACTTAAATTGCATATCTAATTCACTTACAACTTGTTAGATATTTATGCATATGGCCAGTGTGTGTTAGATGAATAAAATTTTATAAATTACCATGTTAAACTGCCAAATGTGGATTTAGTACCTGCCATGCCCTTTCTAGGAACTTGGAATACACTAATAAAAAAAAGAGATCATGTTATCTTTTTAAAAAATTAATTCTTTATTGGTACATTATACATACACATCATTACCACAAACAACAATGAAAATTTGTACCAGTGCATGATACAACTTAATTCTTATTTTTTCCATCCCTCTGCCCACCCTACAGACCCCTGCCCCCTATATACATAAGCTTTGTTTTCTTTTTTACCATCAAATTTTTTCTCTCCCTTTTTTACTTACTCCTACCCCCTTTTCCCTTGAATATTTTCTATTTCACAATATCTATAGTGCATTTTAGAATTCATTTATACCGTTAATTTCTCATACCAGAGAAAAGATATGGTATTTACACATCTATGACCTATTTATTTCACTATGTCTCTAGGTATGTCCATTTGAGTATAAATGACTCAAATTTATTATTCTTTATGGCTGAGTAATACTGCATTTTGTAGAAAAAACACACCTTTATCCAGTCTCCTGATGATGGGCATTTGGGCTGTTTCCAAGATCTAGCTATCACAAACTGAGATGTTATAAACATGAGTGCACATATGTTGCTATAATCTGAATCTTTTCATTCTTTCATGTATAGATCTAGTAAGGGAATAGCAGGGTCAAATGTGACCTCTAATCCTAGTTTTCTGAGGAATCTCCACACTGCTCTCCATAGTGGTTGCACCAGTCTCATTCCCATCAACAGTGGAGAAGGGTTCCTTTCTCTCCACAGCTCTAACCAGCATTTATTGTTAATTGTCTTTGTGTTAGCAGCCATTGTTTGTGGAATGAGACGAAATCTCATGTTGTTTTCATCTGCATCTCTCAAATGTTAAGTTCTTTATAAACTGCAGATCACATTGATTTTTGATGTTTATACTTATGATTATGTTTCTTGGTAAGTAATTTTGTGGTTTCAGAGTTTTCTTGGAAATATATATCATTTCAGGAATTTTTTTTTTTTTTTTTTTTTTTTTTTTAGGTTTTTGGAGACAGGGTCTCGCTTTGTGGTTCAGGCTGGCCCTCAGCTCAGCCTCAAACTCACATCACAATCCTCCTGCCTCTGCCTCCTGAGTGCTGGGATTACAGGCGTGAGCCACCATGCCCGGCACTGTGGTATGTGGTACTGGTTGCTGCTGGGTGTGGGTCTCCACACCCAGTATTGTTATGTGGTTACCGGGGAATCGAACCCGGGCCCTTGCGCTTGCAAGACAGGCGCCGGAACCACTGAGCTAACTCCCCGGCCCAACATTTTTGGTGTTTTTCATTGGAACTTTAAGCTATTATTTACATCATTTGTTGTGATTGGCATAATGGTTTAGATCTAAAATGCCGGCCCCAGTTTTCATGTGTGTGGAAACTGGTTAGATAAGTGGATTCATCCTTAAATGAATTCAGTAGCAGGCTGCACTGCTAGGAGCAGAGCTGAGTTGGAGGTGGTTATTGGTGCCACCATCTGGAAGGGTCCCACCTTCTTCTCAGACATTCCCTCTTTGGTCTGCTTCCTGGCTATCTTAGTTTGAGCCCCTTTTCCTCCTCCATGCCCCTCCACCATCTTGCTTTTGCTTGGAGCCAGCTAACTATTGACTGAAGCCGTGAACTAAAGTGAACCTCTCCTCCTTCCAGTCATGGCCATGGGGTGTTTTTCCAGCAGTGGGAAAGTGATTAACAAAGTTAGGTAGTGCCATGTTTGTTTGTCTCATCTCCTGTAACGTTCCTTTGCATAGTGGGTGCACAGCTCACACCCCTTAGGTGGCCATATTGATAAAGCCCAACATGATATGATGAGATTAAAAATATTATTTGTGAGGAAATTCCTCAGTAAGAAAACTGGAAAAATCTATCTTGATTTTTTTTCTTGGAAGTTAAAAGTTCGTTCCGAGGGACGTGAGTCCTGCTTGTTCTTCCAGGGGGGTCGGAGCAGGGGAAGGCAGGCTGTGACAAGTCCAGGAGAACGGCAGAAAGAAGTGTGATTTCTTCCCATCATCTTGTGAAACCTCAGGAGAGTTTCAGAATGCATGAAATTACTGGTTTGAATTGTGTGTTTGTGGGAATTTGACCAACATGCTGAATTTCACATCTACATCAGCAGAGGCTAAAAGGAGGTGGCTTGCACAGAGCCAGGAAGAAGATCACATATAGTACGAGAGGTTGTCAGAAATGTGTGGGAAGTGCAGAAGATTCTGGTCAGAAAATGAGAGGTTTCTGCCGAATGCCTAAGTCTGACCTTTGGAGAGCACAGGTGAGAGCAAGAGAACTTTGGGCTTTTTTAATGCCTATGAGCGAAGATAAGAAGACATCCAGGTAAAAACTGGGTTTCAATAATTACACATAAAACTAGCAGCTGAGGATGTAGCTCATGGTGTCATACCTGCCTGGCAAGCCCAACATCCTGAGTTTGATCACTGGTGCCAGGGCAAAAAAAACCCCAAAAGACCACAAAGATGCCTGTTCTGCACTGCATGTGTCCCGCAGGCAGACACCCTGAAGAGCGCATGAAGGGCCTTCTGCTAAGCACTCTGTGTTGGTGTTTGAAAGACACCCTTGTCTTTCCTACTTTCTTAGGAATTGAAAAGAGAAATCTTCAGCTGACTCTTACTGAGAAATTACTTCAGGTCAGTTATTTCAGTAGCTTCTAAGCAATAGCTTTATTTACCCTCACATCCACCTGTGAGGTAGGTTCTGTTTTACTTTTCATTTTAAAGAGGAGGAACTGAGACTTATAAAAGCTAATTTGCTGTGCCAAGACCACACAACTAAAAAGTGGTGACGTGTTTCTTGTTTGTGTTTCTGAGGTGAGGACTTGAACCTTGGCACAGCCTGTGTTCTTAGAGGCATTATTTATCAATTCCATTTCCTGTGACTGCTTCATGTTCCATATTTTGTCACAGAGAGCCAGACTCATTTAGGAATCTATTCAGCTTGCAAGTCAGACAAATGTGAAGCTGGGTGGAGAGCATGGCTTCCGATTTATAGCGCACAGGCTCCTAGATATCTCACTAACCCCTCAAAGACGGCACAAATCTGCACGGCTTTCAGTTCTCTCTGTGTAAATGACAAGGGATCACGTATGTCTCTGTCATCTGACACCAAGCCTCACAGGCCAGGCTCCGAGGGGATTTTGTTGGAGCCAGTGCTGGTTGCCTTCTGCACATTTCCGTCAAGGCCCCAGGCTCCGTGCATGCAGTGCAAAAGATATCATTCAGTTACCTTCCGTACCGCAGCGATGAGCAAACCCAGCATCCCCATGGCCACCGGGGCAAGGAAAAAGCCTGTGGTTCCCTCACCTCCAGCTGCTTTCTGGCTCCATCTCTGTAAAAATTCCCCAGACTGAGTAACTTGAGTATTTCTGCTTTTCCTGGAGAGGTAATTATTTTCTTAGTCTGGCAAACATCTCACTTTCCAGTAGGCATCCATCTTCCTTTTGCATTTAGTTTATATAGGTTGCCTTTCTGGAAGGAGTCACATGACTAAACCTGGCCAATAGCAGCATTGCTTCCCCTCCAGCACAGTAACTGGCTCAGAAATGAACAGGAGATTCACAGTAGGCCAGGAAGACCCAGGCAGGAGTGATGGAGATCAGCGATGAAGAGAATCAAGTTGGATGGACAGGCCTAGAGGTGCTGGGAGCCACAAGAATAAAATCAGCCCAGAGAAAAGCAGGGCAAGGAGATGGGCAGAAACAGAAAATGGTATTAGCACTTTGGTTCCTTCCACACTTAGAATTTCCAGGGGAGCCAATAAACAGGCTTTTGTGATCATTTCTCTCACCAATAGAAACTTTTGTGACACCCTTCCATGACATCACTTGGATAAAATTAGGGAAATAGATAAAAGTAATTAAGATATATTGAGATAAAATCTCAAGAAATGACTATTATACACACTTCCTATATATACAGTAGGAAATGGTTATTCAGACTGTGAGAAAATAACATTCAAATGAATGCTACTTTAGAAAAACATAATAACAGAAACCAACTTGATTCATTCTCAGAATTTTTTTAAGCTGTGTTCTTTGGGATTTTGTGTCTGTCATGGAAAGTAAGAAATCACATGCATAAAAATAAGCATATTAACACTTGTCACTGAGATCTTTAAAGTACTGTATTTGATACTTGCCAAAACACATAAACAATAGGACTGGTACGTGGACGTGTCAATTGTGTGAGTCAGATAAACCTTGTTAATATTACTTATCTGTTACTGCAGTATGATTCCTTTATTGTACACCATTTTAAAAAAAAACTATCCTCCAATTATTATGCTGGTATATTAATTTTATTTTATTTTTCTCTTGAATTTGCTCATGTTTTGGGTTTCTCATATAAGAGAAGCCACATGATATTTAACCTTGTGGTCTGATTTATTTCACTTAAGATTATGGTCTCAATGTTTACTTTTCAAAAAGACCTTGATAATATTTTCTGAGATCTTTGCAAACACATTTTTGTCTTATTAGTAGTATAAAAATCACAACAATATTTCAAAAGGCTGAATTGGGTTTTAAATTTCCCTTCATAAGTGTCTTTACTGCTTGAAAATATCTTCAATATCAGCCATATATGTGCTGCTGCTTCTTTATCCAGCCCGGGTACGTGCAGGGAGGTGGATTTTCCTGTCAAAGCAGTTCCCCATGAGCAGAGGTAAGAATGGCACAGAAGTGACTCCCCACATGCTTAGTCAAAGAGATGAAGGTAGAGAAACTGCACACGAAGCAGTTTCATTGTCCATGGATTAACTGTATTAGTCCCTACTGTAAACATGGGGTCTTCAGCCACGGATTAGTGTTTTCCTCTAAGGGAAGGTGTGAGAGAAAACTGACAAAACTTAATCCTAAAATTACCTAATTTTGGATCACAGGCCTTCTCTTCAGCAGGTGATGAGTGGATCAAGCTTGTTTTGCTTTGTTTTTCAATAATTTCTATCGTTAGGGCGGGTGAACATGTCAGCTCTCCGTTTCCTCTCGGAGGCTGAATTTGAATGGATTCAGCAGAGGGGAGTTGATTTACCTCTGATAGGAACCTGGAATGTTTTCCTTTCTAAAGTTTTGAAATACAAAGAGAGGTTAGTGGAAGAAGTAAAATTCTTCACAGAAGACTGACAACTTATGCCTCTGAAGGGACAGCTTTGAATCCTGCAGGTACTAGGGGTCCCTTTGGTTTTCTGCACAGGGCACCAAATCATTGGTGGTTTTCAAATCTTGATGGCTAAGGACACTTTCTCCCAAGAGTAATCATCACCAGAATGCTAAACGGAAATTCTGCGTCATGACATTGATGAAAGAAATACATAATGTTGGAGAGCTGTTGTACAATTCAATCTCTTTGGAATAAATGTTTTATGCTAGAAAATTACAACAGTTTCACATACATTTGAAAACATACCTACGTCTAAATAATGAATGTGTCAAAATATGACTTTTCAACTTTTCTGTATGAAAAATGTACCAGCATATTGCACAGATGAGTCCAAGCTTTTCTATTCCTTGTTTCTTCCCAAAGAACATGTGAAACATGTGTTGGATGACATATATGGGAGGCATGAAGTGAGATATGTTCTTTAATGTTTGCATCTGATAGTTGCTCGTAATAGCTAAGGATTTAAGGATGAGCAAAGACTAAATATCTCTGAAAGGAAATAATTGACAGCGGTTAAATTCACAAGAGAGTGCACTCTGTCCTTCTACATGTGAGAGAAGAGTGGTACTTAATATGATTTCTATAAAAATTAAATTTTAAAAATATCCTTACATTGTTGAAGAAGTTCCTTCTGTCTCTAACAAAATGGTAACAAACAGAATATTTCAAACAAGGAAACTACAACTACTTTGTAATGTTGAAAATAATTACCCACCTGTGCAAAGAAAGGATCTTTCAAATGTCTGTGGTCTAGTTTCATGTTATACATGTCAGCAGACGAAAGAAAGTGCAGAGGCCCTTTCTATGTCCTCGAGGACCACAGTTTATCACTCTGCCTTTGACACATAGTCATTATGCTGTTTATGTAAGTCAACCAGCTCCTTAGGAGCTGTACAAGAGATTTCAGAATAGGTATAAAGCTTCTTCCCAAGGAAATTACCTCAAAAGTGTGCAATTTACTAACCCCTCGAGACATTTCATTCTGTAAATAGCTTCAAGAGAGCTCTCTTTACATTAATTATGGCTGAAACTGGACTTAAGCATATCTGGAAAATATCTTAAAATTACTTCACAATTCTCTTTTTCCAAAAGGCCAATGGATTCAATCAGTTGTCAGCACTTTTACAACGTACTCCCTAAGACTTTTGAATTCTTAATCAGGAGCTGTGGATTCACATCATGTTAGAGATACAGATGCCAGAGAATATAGAAATAACTGGAAATCAAAAATTTAGTATTGTTTCTCTAGTTTGGACAAGCTTTGTAAAACCTTTTCACTAATTTCAGGTGGAAGTTTATTATGCTAAACAGAATGAAAAGTCCATAGTTGAAATGTTTTTGTCTTCCTTGTCCAGATGTTGTCAACAACGAACTTTAACCTATTCTCAATGTAGTGAAACCGATACTTTTTCCAACACTTTGTGCTAGGAAATGACACAGACCATGAACTGACCAGAGGGAAAGTAGCTTCAGTGTTTACCTGAGAGATACCTACCTGAGCTGATAGACAGCTCAGGCTCCATCTTTGCTCTAGAATCTGCCACAGCACAGCAGTTACAAAGGTGAAAAGGACATTGTTTATCTTCCACACCCTGCATTTAGCCTGCAAAAAATCCAAACCTGTGACCCTGTAGGTAGAGCCCTTCTGAGATCTGGCGGATGTGAGGGATGCCCAAATGTGGGGGAATGTGGGCTCTCCTGCCAGAGGAGGGCAAGATGCTGTGCCATTAATCTTTCACTCCAACATGATGTTTCGTTGGCTGAGTTTTTTTCTTTTCATTCTTGCAGATGTTGAAAGGGATTTTAGGTCAGACGCAGGTACAGATGCATTAGCACTGACAGCATGTCATTCTTCTTCTCTCTGAAATGCTCCTTGGCACTTAGGGTTTGGAGACCCCTCATCACGCCTTTTCACTCTAAATTATCAAGTTCCTTTACAAAGGCTCCTGGCAATTCCTGTGAGGCCTGTTGGAGTTCCTGCGTCAGACTTGGTGAGTATAAAGTCTGGAATAGAAGGAGCTAAGGTCTACTGGAAAACAGATTATCTCCGTCCAGGAAATAACCTCAGGAAGTGCAAGTGTTCCTGAAGACCACACTGCAGCGAACTCAAGCATTTCTCAGGCTAGGTTACTCTTGTCTGTCTCCCCAGACAGTATCTGTGGATCGAAAGCAGTCATCTCCCACAGCTAGTCTCTGCAAACTGCACTGCTGCAGCCGGCACTGTCTCTGTGGAAATGATCATTATTTACATTTGCAAAATTTTTAATGAAAAATGCTGGGGCCATTTCTATAGTGTCTAAAACTTGCAATGCTATTGCAAGCTGCAATAAGGCAATTATTTCTGTAAACCTTTTCTTGTTATTTCCTTCCTTCTTATCTTGCTAATATTTATTTTGACTGCTTTGCAAAGTGACTTTGGCTTCATCCAGGATGATAGCAAGGCTGAGTGTATGGTGCCACCCAGGTAGTGCCTCACAGCACAACTGCTGAATGCTCGCTTTTTTTAGACTTTCCTATACGTGCATTAAGAAAAGTATGTGTCTTTGTCAAAACTTGAGCCATGAACTTTTAGTTTCCAAAACTGTCATTAAGATCAATTGCTGTTGTAAATATTTTATTGTATTCTCCAAATATCCTTGTATTTGGAATGAGATTTGACAGTCTAGCTGGAGAGGAGTAGCTAGAAGCATAGAGAAATCGCTTGCAGTGATTTCTCCAGACATTTATGAAATCCACATCAGATTCTTGTCAAAGCGCTTGTATTTGGAGGGTGTTTAGGTGTCTCTTTACACCAAGAAAGGATTTGAATCTTCTTTGGTATAAATCAGTGGCTTTCAAATTGCCTCGTATGGGTCTCAGCACCCATCTTCCATGGGTTCTATTAGAAATACAGGTTATCGGGGAGAGAGAGGAACCCAGTAGTTTGTTTTAATCAGCTCCACATGCACTAGGGTTAAGAACCACTGGAACAAATAAACAGAAAAAGATTGTGACCCTGCTGTGTGAAGTTTGTGAGTGCTTTCATGGAAACCTATCAGAAATTAGAGTAAACCTGTACAATTATTTATCTACATTTTCCATTGGGGTTTCATGCAGATATGAGTCAACTAAAAGTCATTTAGACATTCTTATTTGATTTAAATAAGTATTAATGCCATTTCAACATCATTAGATTCCTTTTTTTCATTTATAGAAAAAGGGGTAATCAATGTAAGTTATGTGTATACTAAAAATCCTGATTTCAATCTTATTTTTCTTTCTCTACAATTAGTGAATCTCTTTGTTCATCATTGTTGTTTGCTTATGAAGTGATACAATTTAAAAATGAAAAGAGAATTCACCTATATGGAGAAACATCTGTTAGAAATCAGTATTTCTATAAAAGTCATTTACTTTCTAGAAAATTTCTAGAGTATTTTAAATGAGGAAAGAAAAGAAATCTATAAGACTGTACACAATTCATGAAACAATACAAGTCAAGGCTGGTTGGTATTTTAGAGATGAAAGACAACTTTGGAGTTATTAGAGTTGTGAAAAAACAAAAACTAAGCAACCATGGGAAGAACATTCATAAACATAAATTCCAATAAACTTAAGGGAGAGTAGCGGTAGAGGATTTCACTGGATATGGAAAAAGGATCAGATCTCCACTCCTTTTGCATCTGGAGGCAGGTTAGTTGTACGTTTCATCCCCTTTAGTCTTGAGCGCTACAGCCTTTTGCTAGTTTCATGCAAGAGTCAGAAACCTGGAGACATCAGAGGTGTTAGTTCTGTCTCTGCTATGTGCCTCCGACTTAGAACCTGGGTGAGTATTCCCAGAGTTCTTGCCTCTGTCCTCCCTCGTGAAGTTTAACTTGTTCTCTTATCTGAAGTGGAAAGATTGTGTCACACAGAATGTGTGACTCGATTCTCCTCTAATTTTCTTTCTGCTTGCCTGGTTAGCAGAATGAATGAAAATTATAGATGACCTCATGGCTTTGCCATAACTTACTCTTTTTTAGGAAAAAATGATGATTTTTGGCTATTAGAAGCATGTTTTCTGGGTACTTCTAGCATTGCGATGGATTTACATCATACCACCCACTCTTTCTCTGATTCCCTTTCTTTTCTTGAAAAATATGTATGGACTGGATAGGGTTAAATGCTGAACTTTCAGCAGTGAATCAGAGGACAGCCTCCCTTAAGCTTCCCATTTATGACTTTGACCTCATTAATCTGAGATTTAACCTCTAATCAGTTTGGCCCACACATCACAAATGCATGCCTTGGAAAATAACTAGTCCCTTGATTTCCCAGCCCTGCTGTACTTGTCAGATGCATATATGGGTGAGTTTGGAGCCTGTTAAACTCTTAGCTTCCTTAAGTATAACAAGATCCCTGTGGTCTCACTTTGAAGACACTTGGTAGTTGGTTTGTGATATATATTTATACCCTGTAGGTAGGATTCCAGTCCTTAGACAGTGCCCAATATTCGACAGTAGAACAGTGGTAGAGATTGAATTGAAAAATAGGGATTGTATTTTACTGTATAGAATACTTAACCGCATAGCATATTAAAATAAAAATGTTGGTACAAGTGTCCCATGTTTGCAATCAGAACTGTGCCTAAAGGCAGAATGATGTCACCCTTTCCCTCTTTGCCCCCAAGAAGGCGAATGCAAATCAGTCAAATGCAAATAATATGAAGGGACCGTGATCAGGACTCCCAAATCATTATTTCCTACTCTTCTGGGGTTTTCCAAGTATTCGCAAACTTTAGTCTGCACTGTTCGTAGAAGCTATTGAGAACAGGACTAGATAATGGGAAAATAAGGAATGAAATAACTTTTTATTGTGAAATAACTTTTACTTTTACATACGCTTTGACTTGTAGGGAGACTGCTGAGCTGCCTGTTTCTTCATCTCTTCCTTCAGGATGTTCATCATGACAGTGAAGTGAAAGAAGGAAATGAACGCAAGAGGCCATTTGTTCAGGGGTAGAAGGAAGAGATTCTCTCCAGGTACGTCACAGCCTTGCCTGCAGAATCACTCCTGGGCATGCAGGTTATTTGGTAATTTACAATAATTGTCATCTTTCTGTGTTTGCTTAGTTACGTATTGAGAAACTTTTAAGTTCCTGATACCACACTGGGTGAGGGGAATAAAGTCCTGAGAGAGCTATGATCCATTGTTTTCAAGAGTCAGAGCTGGCATTTTTTTCTATTAAGGCCCAAACAGTACATATTTTTGGCTTTCTAGCTCGGTAGCCTGTGTGTTAACATCATAACTCAGCTATAACACAAACCAGCAGCCAGAGACTGTACTGTATGTAAATGGGCCAGTGCAGCTCTGTTCCAATAAAACTTTATTTACAAAACCCAGTGGAGGAATGGAATTTAGCCTTTGGTCTAAAGGGAAAACCAATTACAACAGTGGTACATCTGCATTGTATGAAGACCAGCAGGCTCGGGATCATTAGTAGTGGCCACGAATGGAAAGATTTTAAAACCAAGGAAGACAGAACAGACACTTCAGTCTAAGGGCACATTTGTGGGTCTGATTTGAGACCATGACTAAAACTACACATCACGGCAGAAGTGTGGCGGTTGTGGGTTGTGTTGTGCAGGGTCAATTGAGCATGTTACATATAGCATTAGATGTGAGAGATCACAGCAGTCACATTGTGCAGCATTGTCTAAACCAGGCAAAGGGATTTTTCCATCATATGAGATTGGCCATGAGGAGCAGTTGAAGTACTGAAACCACTCAATTGATACAGTCTGGTCAATGTTTTCAGGAGACTGCTGTGGCTGTAGGGGTCACTCCGGTCTCCTTCAGCCTCAGAGGTGAGAGCTGACAATAGCAGTGGCAAATGCAGAGCTGAGCCATGTTGCTCGTGAAAGGAATCGGCATCCTGGCTGACGGAGCAGTGACTTAGTCGAGGGAGAAATCCAAGACCTTAGGGCTCCGTGAAGGCCAGGATGTGGAGAACTCCTGAGCCAGGGAAGGGGTGTGCATTTCATTTTCAGAGCTAGAAAGTCTCAAGAAGAGAAAAGCCATGAGCTGCGCACGTGAAGATTGTTCGGTCCACAGAGTAGACCAGGGAAAGGCAATGGACGAAGCTGAGAGGTTAGGAATGTGCTCCAGTCTGAGCACCAGCTTAGAATGTCCCAACCCAGGCTCAGGAAGTCTGTTGCAATGTAACTGTCTGTAAAACCCGTGACAGAAATTCTTCCTTTTAACAGTTACTCAAAGTATGTTTGATTGAAACATACTGTTCTGCACAAAATAATTGTAAAAACAGAATTCACAGAAAATGTCTCATAGAATGAAACATTTATTCTCATTTGGTTGATTATAAACTTTTACTTAACAAATAGTCAAAAAGCCATCAAGCTCTACCTTAAAGAAAATTCTCAAAATACAAGTCACCCAGGAAGCTTTGACTTCTCTATCAGAGAAATTATAGAAAACGTCTCATTCATTTGGACTGTGAATTAAAATAGCAGCAGAATCTAGAATGAATTGATACTTTGTGCACTTGGCTTCCTCTGAGAAGCTCTGATCTCTTGACAAACCTGGCTTCTCCACGGTCCTGTTTGGGGGTTGACGTACCTGACAGGTAAGGAAATCCTTTTCTTACAAGTTTGCCTCCTGAAGGGACTGAGCCCTTTGGTCTGAAAGGAAGTGAAGCCTCTCAGTTCATTCTGTGAGACCCTAGACGCCTGCGGAAGCCGAGGTCTTACGTTTGAAGCATCTGGAACTGATTGTGGAGCAACTGCCCCACTGAACAAGCATCACAGTTCCTCACTTCAGCTACTCTTCTGATGATAAACTTGAACTGCGAGTGGGAAACTTAATTCTGGTGCTCAAAAAATATTTACTGGAAAGACTTGCACCCCAAGTTTCTTCCATCCTCATAAAACCTAAAGTGACAAAAATAAACCACCCACAGAACTCCTGTTATCTGACTAATCTCAGGGGACCTGCTCCCACCTCGGGTATCCAATAGAGATGTTTCAGCACAGTTAGAAGACTCAGTTCTGCATTCAAGGCTGGAGGAAAATACTGGTATATTTTCACACTCTAGACCACAGCACTTAGAAGTTATTCACCTCATAGTAAAATGTCAGGCTTTTGAAGTAAAGCATATGTACACTCATAGGAAATAGTCAGGTTTTCAACTCCTGTTATTTGACAAAGAACAACTCTACTTTGAAATGATGGTGGTCTAGTTTTGTCTTCAGACATACTCTTCTGGGTCTGGCAGATTTCACTTTCTTTGATAAGACAATCTGCTGTGCATTTTAAACTTTTTTCATGCACATGAACCTGAAGACAGTCTGTTTTCAATAAGATACAAGAAAAGTAGACAAATAAGGGATTAGTTAATACTTAATGCCAACTAAGAAGTGAAGGTTTCAGTTATTGTCCCAGTGAAAACATGTACAACTCTTGTCATGATGAAGGGCTATGATGATTCTTCTAATTCAATGGATGAGATTATAATATGGAAATTTTTGACTCTTAATAATTTGACCCTATTGTACCTTGGCCTTTTGTCTAAAATTAAGTGTTGTATGTAATACATTTAACCTAGTGTTCTGAAAGCTCTAAATGTCTAATGCATTTAATCCTCAAAACAGCCTTATGAAACACACACTATTATTGTCCTAATTTTATCAATGTAGAAACTGAGCACAGAGAAGTTAAAGAACCTGCACACATTTATCTAGAAGTCAGAGCAGGGAAGTGTCCCAGGTAGTCTAATCTTGCTGCTACTTATTGGCCTCTAGAAAATTATCAAAGGCAAGAGGTCAAAGATTTGAGGTTTCTAGAATCAATGTCCTATTCTCCCACCAAGACTAGCTTTGTTGAGTTTCTATAAAAAAGTTATAATGAGAACAGTTGAGAGTTGATTGTGTTTTTCCTTAAGATTTGGGAATACATTAGCAGTATAAGGGTTGACTCAGTAATCTGTCCTTTCCCCTTTTGCTTGTCCTTTAGCTGTCACTTGTTAGCCCTCAAACACTCACTGGACACTCAACTGCCATGTCACAGAGGGAAGGGGATCCGCTGGACTCTGCCTGTTCCTGCGAGTTCACCTCCCCTGCAGTAGGCTGAGGTAGTCAGCTGCTGCTCTGTTTCGTCCACCTCTCTGGGGTAACTGTCCTTTGTTGATTGAGGTCATATCTTGAACACTATTGTTCCAATATTTTCCGTTTGTTTTTTTGAGGGTTGTGCTAAGCATTGAACTCAGGGCTTTGTGCATGCTAGGCAAGTATTTACCACTGAGCTACTCCCTAGTAGTTTTATGTTAAGACAGGGTCTTGTGAATTTGCTCAGGCGAGGCTTTGACTGACGATTTTCCTGCCTCAGCCACTTTTACTAATTCAATTCATTTTCTTTCTACTTTCCTCAATCCTAGCAACAAGAGTTGGTGGCCTTATTTTCCTCGTGTTCTCTATGGCAGTGACCTTCTCTCTTTTGCTTGGAGTTAATTATAAATAGTGAGTTGTACCCTTCTTGCCCTTGAAGAATTTTAGTTCTCCTGGGAGGGATTTGGACATAAAGTATTGCTTTATGTTTTAATTATAATAGGGACACATATAAATAAGAAAGTGAAATAAGTTTTTTGAAATGGGAGGATCTGAAAAGTCTCCACAAAGATAATTAACCTGAATCTTAAAAAATGAATAGGACAAGTCTATTCTAGGAAGGACAAATAATCTAAACCAAATGAAAGTTGAGAAACTTAATACTTCTTGAAACTCTAGGAGAACTGCCAGCAATTTGATATGGTTTAGGCACAGGGTAGAGGAGAAAGAAATTGAGGTGAGACAGAGAGGGTTGAAAATAGGGAGGGAAGTTGAAAGAGATGATATTAGAAAAACAAGCAGGGGTAAGGGAGGGAGGGTTCTGTGTTTTATTCAAAGTGTTTTTAGCTTAGCAGGATTTCTCTGTGGTGGGTGCAGGTCAAATCTTTCTTGTTCCATGTCTTTCAAGCTTGTACGGTACCCAGGCTCCCTCCCCTGCAGCTCTAGGTCAGGCTCTCCCAGTTCTTGACAAGACATAGCCGCTCCTCTTCCGAACAGCCTGGGGGCAGGGCCACACTGTCAGGGGGCCACTCAAATTAGAGAGTCCACAGAACTGTCAACAGTGCAGTTTTGTGACTTAGTCTCTTTACTTTCCCTTTATTCTTGTCTTCTTTATCTTTTAAAAATATTAAATGAAATTAATATTCACAGAATGAAAAGTATGCCTTAATCTATAATAAACTGTGGGAGCTGCTCTTTCCCTGACATCGTCCGCCACTCTGTTTGCTCGGAAGACAAATAATCTACAGGAACTGAGCTCATTTATTCCCCACAGTCTCCCACCATGACATTCCTGTTTTGCCAGCTGTCCATGGGCCGATGCTCTGAAACCGTGAGCCACTAAACCCTTCTTCCTTTAAGATGTGGGTATTAGGCAATCTGTCCCCCGAATGGAAAGCTGACTAATATATAAACCACTCTGAAGAAAATAGAAACCAAGCACACTTACTCAATCAGGGACCAGAAGTTAGCACTGGGCTGTGTGCCTGTTCTGTTTCAAAGCTGTTATACATCAGACTGTTTTCTAGGTCAATACTCGCATTGCATGTTCCAGTGGATCTTAAGTTCCATGATGCACCCATACTATTATTTATTCAATTATTATTCAGCATTAGTATTATATTAACTTTCCACTATAAACAATTTAGTTTTCATCTAATGAAACTCTATTTTCTAATTGTCTTCTGACCAACCCATAGAAGTGAGTCAAGTGATCTTTATATATTAAGGCTTTTAAAATATATATTCATAAATTTTTTCTGCAATTTTTCCACCAGTTAGCAATGTCAAGGATTCCAGTGTATTCACATCTCTGGCTAATATTTCTTTCCTCTAAAAATCACCTTTTAAGCTGATTAGCATTGAGATAAGAAATAGACACTTAAGTTCCATTATTATATGCTTGTCTCTGACTACTGGTGGAGTTGTAATTTTTTCCTATTTCAGGTATTCATTAATTGTGTTTCCTCTTTAATAGATCATGCATGTCTTTTGAGTGCTTTTCATTTAGAATGATCATTTGTTGTCTTTTAGTTTTGTAGTTTCCTTTCTGGGTTTTTTTTTTTTTTTTTTTGAAACAGGGTCTCACTTTTTGTAATTCACGCTGGATCTGAGTTCATCCTTGAACTCACAGAAATCTTCCTGCCTCTGCCTCCCAACCGCTGGGATTACAGGCTTGAACCATCACACCTGGCACTGTGACATGTGGGACTGACTTCTGGTGGGCATGAGTCACATGCCTGGCATTGTTATATGTGATCAATGGGGATCAGACCAGTATCTAAACTGAGCTAAATCCCTGGCCTTCCTTTCTGTTTTATTTGTTGGGTTTGAAATCAACACTGATCAGCTTGGAGAGAGAGAAATCCTCTTATATTATTTTGAGTAATTATAAATAGTACTTCAACATCCTAGTCTTCTAAGTCTTAATTATACTAAGAATATGTAAAAATCTGAGCCTTAAAATGAAAAGAAGGGAAGAAAGTATGTTTATTTTAGATTAGAAGGAAAATAAGGGAGGAACCACACACATTATTTCCTTACTCATCTGTGGTCCAGAGACAGAAGTCATGATTTTTTCCTAAAATGAATGAATCTTGTAACAGGTGTAACAATAATGACTGCTTTTAGACATAGAATTGAAATATATGAAGGTATCTTTGTTCATAGTTTCTTTCATAATGCTTCTGTGTACAATGTCTGCATATCCCAACATAATACTGGCTTCCTCTTTCCAAAGGGGAAACAACACAAGAATATTTTAGAAAAGTGTAAAATTTACTCTACTCTTTTTAAATTCCAATCTCCTAGTCTAGATAACTGCAAGAGTTTAAAAAAATCTTCTACAATTTTATACTCATGACAAAATGGATTTGGACATTTAATTTTTTTAAGTAGTTAGAATAGTTAAATTGCCACTGGAATCCTATTCCAGGAAGAATTGAATGAAATTTTCCTCTAAAGGGACATGGGCTGTAAATGCTTTCCCATTATATTGGAGGAATTGCTAGCAATTTATCTCATCTTGCAGTGGACTCATACATATACTTGTTTTTTGGAAATTCCTCAATGTGGCTGGCGTGGTAATGGTTTCCTCTTTTCTACCATTAAGTTTTATGATTTTGAGAGAGAATTATTTCAGTGGGGCACTGTAGGGAGAGTAACTCACTGACATGGAGAGCTAGGTGTCTCTGTGAGTTGATTGAAAATGCAGGATAGAGATCATGGTGAGATACTCACTGTTTACAACTGAACTTGCTGTGTGAAATTTTTCTAGGGACCTGCGTATCGTCTTGGTGTTCGTGATTTTTGTATCGTGGGAACCCTGGATAATCAGCTCCTCAGCACCTGCTGGTTTTCTTGATGACCCAGGTTGGGTTGTTTTGTGGAAGGCGTGTGTGGGGTTTGATCCTAAGCAAAGCCTCCAGAAAGGACAAGAGGAACTTAAGGATGCCTGTCAGTGGGCAGCGGAGCATAATTTTTCCTTCCCCACGATTTTGCCCAGAGGCAGTCTATTACCCTCGAGGAAGAGTGAAGCCAGTTCAGTCAGGGCCGAGAGAATCTGTGAGTTGCCTTATTCTTGAGAGAAAATGGTCTTTTCTTCAGCAGTTGCTCTTAATTGTCATACATTCTTTACTGTAAATGAAGTCCAGTCCGAATGAAATTTAAATATTTGCTGACCTCTCTAGTCACTGGTCTCCAAGGTTCCCAGGATTCCCTTGGCATTCATTTTAGGAGGTAAAAGGGGACAAGCGGCTCTCACCTCTCAGCCGAGCTCCTCCAAAGCTCACTTTACTTTCATGTCCTCTGCACACTGAGTTTGCTTGTATGCGTTGTTTAAAACAAAATATATTTACTGTGTTTTTTAAAGTTTAATTTTCGATGACAAAAATGAGGGGCTTCAGAATCAGATGGACATGGGCTTAAATTGTATTCTCTCTCCGAATTTACTGTGTGAACTCTGGTAACGCAGTCCCAGCCCACCTCGGACTGGAGTCTGCCCCACCGAGTGGCTTTTCCCAGTCGTTCTGCAGGTGCCTGGAGCGCTCCAGAGCAAAGGAACTGAGTATATGGAATGATGACTCAGCATCTTGACTTCGTGGCTTTGGAATCTGTTATGAAAACATTGCACAGGGCACAGTAGGGCCGGGCTGTGCGGGGGCGTGGCAAGGCTTCTGGAGGTGGGGCCTGGCTGTCTGGGGCGGGGCCTTGAGAAGAGTTGGCCCCACTGCCTCTTGAGGGAGCACTGCAGCTGCACCGTGCTGCTCCAGCCGCCACGCTCTGTAGCCCTGGTCTTCCCTTCTCTGTGAACTCACTCTCCTGTCTTTGCTACCAGGGCAACTGAGGGCCACATGCCCTTGCCACCTTTTGCAAGGTGAGCTGGAGAAAGTGGGCATTCTGCTCGAGGTGTCGTGGTCAGTTCCCTCTGAAATTAAACACATTTAGCAGGTAATTCTACTTGCTTTCTGACTGGCAAACTCTAACCCGTGTGCTCAGTGATGTAATATGCCTGTAAGTCACACCTTGTAGTAGCACTCCTACTACACCTCTTTGGGTGACTGTATCTATGTAAATTTGTGAATCCTCATTAGCTTTCATTTTGTGTTGCAGAGTTAGACCAGCTAAAGAAGCCACTGAAAGATGAGAGGGAAAGAGAAGGAGAGAGAGAGAGACAGACTGACAGACAGACAGACACGGAGCAATAACGAGAGAGAAATAGAGCAGGAAATAACACCAGTGAAAGACAGACGGAGCTTCTTGAGGGAGACCAACATGTTAGGCCAAATGGCCTCTTTGTGGGGTTGAGGTCTGCTAGCTCTTCTTGTTTGGGAATGAATGTTAATGTGGCTTACTTTTGGCCCTGAGCTGGTAGGGTCTAGAGACATATAGATTACACATGTTCAATACAATAAAACCAGAAACAAGCTTTGTTGTAAAATCCACATTGTCCAGAAGGTAAAAGCAGATTAATTGCTTGTTTTACACCAGACAATTTTCTCTCTAGACTCCTTATAGAACGGTCCCTGTGCCGTAAGCTGGGAAGAAGCACGAAGACAAAGCCACTGCACTTTTTAATGTGTTTGTCTTCACCTGCACTCCCCACTGGGATGTACACTTTAAAGGGCTCTTAGTAAGGTCAAAGTGAACAAAGATTTCCTTCCACTGGAACCAAGCTTTACTCAGAATAAGGAAATTTTTAAAAGTAGGCTGTAGAAATCAAACTTCTTGGGAATTCACGGTCCCTGGTGCACTTGGAAGGCAGTAGTCAGGATGGCCACCCAAGAGGCTGAGTCAGGATGCTCTTCCCCACCAGGCACATGAATGCTGCCAAGGAAAATTTGATTTGGGTTGTCAGGGGAATGACTCATCTTGGCATCTGTGTACAAACTTTTGTCTTTGTGTTTGCAGATCTTTCTACAAATAGCCAAAGATTTAGTATTTAAATATTTGATCTTTTAAAAAAATTATAAACAAGGGATGGGGATTTAGCTCAGTGGTTCTGACACCTGTCTTGCAAGCGCAAGAGCCCGGGTTCAATCCCTGGTAACCACATACAATACTGGGTGTGGAGACTCATGCCCAGCAGCAATCAGCACCACATACCACAGTGCCAGGCATGGTGGCTCATGCCTGTAATCCCAGCACTCGGGAGGCAGAGACAGGAGGATTGCTGTGATGTGAGTCTGAGGCTGAGCTTCAGGGCCAGCCTGAACCACAAAGCAAGACCCTGTCTCAAAAACAAACAAACAAACAAACAAATTATAAACAAATTACAGCCAGGCAATCTGAATTATTTTACTACTTTGTCCTCTGGAAGTGAGCCTCTCAGTTTCTTGCTCTTGCTTATTACTTTTATCCAGCTATTAACAATAAAAATACATCGTTATCAATAAAGCGGAAATCATTCATTCACAAAAGTAGAAAGTCAGCAGTTAAAAGTCCCTAAAGCATTGTCTCCATTTTAATTTTACAAAGCAAAGTACAATTCAGATATTTATTGTTCCAAAACAATGGATAAATTTATTTCCATGTATTTGCATCAATTAGCTCCTTTCCCATGAAGAGACATGGTCACTCACAGTATCTACTTGGAAATGCTGCAGAACAGGATGAGTCATTGACGCCCATTCTCGTGACACTGTTACCCATGTAGTACGTATGTGCAATACATTTGAAACAATAGCTGTGACACTGTAGAATATGCTTGTCTCCAGAAAGCCATTATTGTCAAGAGCTCTCACCTAGCTTTGTGCATGCAACACTTATAATTCATATGTATATTTTTACATTTTTAAGAGGAAAGAACAAAATACAAAATGCACACATTTTTTTTCAAAATTTGTCCCACATCGTACTATTTTGTTTCTTATGACTGTTTTCTAATTTGCTTCTTTGTGACTCTTGATTTTAATTATCATACTAAACCTCTTGATCGTCTGAAGAAATATCACGAATGTTTGCGCTGATATCCACTCATTAAGTCCCACTAATGTCTGAGCAGATGAAGATTGGAGCAAATTAACTGTCAGCATTTTGCTTTCTGAGTGGCGAACTCTAACCCGCGTGCTTGGTGTTGAACTATGCCTGTAAGTCACACCCTGTAGTAGCACTCCTACATCCTCCCCTCCTCAGGGGTACAGGGTGGGTACTCTGAAGACACTGCAAGGGAGACACTGTTCCCAAGGTCATGAGCTCCACTGATCTGTCTTCGTCAAGGATCTCATTTCGTGGCATAAATTTCAAGCCCTGTCAGTTGAAGCTGCGTTATCCCGAGGCAGGAAGCTCTGATTCTCCCCTGAACACCGGCCACGGGCAAGTGCTTCAGACCTGGGGTTTCCTCAGGTCAACAAACTAGCTACCCGCAAATTAAAATTAGAGCTCTCACAAGATGGTCCTGTCCCTTTCATTGTTCAAAATAGCTCAGTTCAACAGCTAAATAGCAGTTTGAACATTAACAGCATGTTATTTAGGGCTCAACCATAATTCCATTCCTAATTCCAATTACCATAGTAATCATTTGGTAGAATAACTTTGTAAAAGTCAGAAAACAAGGCCGTTTCTGCTGAGGGCTCAAGGCTGGTGAACTGCACAGATCAGCATTTAACCTACTGACTTCGGTGATTCTGTGGCTCTTTACTGATTATGAATACTAAGGAGGGTGTCGTACCTGAGATTTGCAGCCTAATCAACCATTGCAACTTTGTTTGGGGAAGTTTTGTTTGTGCTTTCCTTCAGAGTGAGATACATATAGCTGATGAACAGGATGGGAGGCGTGCTCTTTTCTGGCTTGGGATCTGGTTGGTACACAGATATCTTCCAGTGCACTTTGGTAAGGGCTGCAGCGGGCTCAGAGGTTACGTCTTCAGGCGCATGCACATCTCCTTCCTGTACAGTGCAGCTCCTCTAGCTTCTGCCCGCTGTCACTTGATCACCTCCTCATGGTACAGCACTATCCTGCTCTCCCAGGACCACTGCACAGATTCTACCATTTTATAAAAGAATGATAATCTCAGCTTCTCTTCACCTAAACAAGAGGAGAAAGTCCATTTTCAACTTTACAGACACTTGCTAAGAAAAGTTTTCCTCATTTGAGATGATCTGTTAGTTTGGAGAGCCACTGGGATATTGCTTAAACAGTTCTATCAGCATCTGTGCTTTGGGTGGTCTGTAATCTCTAATTTGGATAATTTCAACCTCTGTTGGTTTATAAGGCCATATTTTAATTTTTGGTCCTACGGAAAGATTCCATGTGAAGTAACTCTAGTCACTTACACATCCATCAGTTGGAACTCATGAAATAAGTGATTTCTGTAACCCCTGGTTGGCAAAAGGGGGATGAGGCAGCTGTGGGGAGCAGAGGACACATGGGAGGTCTGTGCATTATAATACAGGGCGAGGGGAAATGGCTCAGTGTGTGGGATTCAAATTGCACAGCATGGTAGACTGTAGAGTCTGGAGGACAAATGCTACCCTTAATGATAAGCATAATTATGAGACACCTCTTCGTCATCTCCCTGAGGTTGTAGACTATTTCAAATTGAATTGTATCTCCTTCACATTCTTAGGCTGAAGTCTTGACCCTTAGTGAGATGTGTGTGGAAACACAGCCTTGAAAGGAGGCAGTATAGGTTGAGTAAGGTCTTCCCTTAATAGTGCTTGTGTCCTCATGAAAAAGGGCAGCACCGTGAATTCAAGAGCACTCATGAAAACATGCATGTGCACGTGCATGTGCGCACGCGCACACACACACACACACACACACACACACACACGCACACACACACACACACACACACACACACACACCACAATGCCCAGCAAAGCCATAGCAAGAAGGCAAATGTCTGTGGACTTCTTGAGGTGGTTTCTTCATTTAATAATGTGCATTTAATATTGCTTAAGTCTTCACATAGATTCATAGTTCATTTCTTCTTAGTATTAACATTCCATGATCAGGATGCATTAATGTTTTTAGCCATTCACCTACTAAAGGACAACTTAACTGCTTCAAATTTTGGCGATTGAATAAGGCTGTAGGTGTTGACGTCAACACAAAGTTTCCACTCCTGGGGAGTTGCTGGAGTGAGTTGCTGGATCATATTGAAGAGCGTGTTTATGTTCCCAAGTAACTGCCCCACTGTCTTCCAAAGCAGCAGTACATTTTTCATCACAGCACCGTGAAGTGAGTTCCGGGTGCTCCCCTTCCTGTCACATCTAGTGCTATCTGTGGTTTGGATTTGGCTCTTCCAGTAGGGGCAGTCAATGGCAGAGTGACTTTCCTCAGGGTCTTCTCCAGTCCTGGTAGTAAAATTTAGTTGCATTGCAAGAGTTTGCAAGGTAGGACCTATAAGAGACAGTCAGGTCATGAGGCTTTCAGGGGCCGATGCTGTCTCAGGGTGGGCTAGTGAAGAAGCACAGGCACTCACACCCTGTGTATGGCCCTCGCCTTCCTCCGTGGGTAACACGAAGCTCTCAGCACATGTGTGCCCTGGATTCGCATTTCAACCTACACACCAAAGGCATCTCTAGCATCCATAGTTTTCCTGGTCTGTGATATCACTTGCCACCTGCAAACACTCGCTGTGGTTTTCAGTTGGGCTGTTCATGTTTTTATTGCAAGTTTGAAGGGGTTCCTTGGATGTGTTTAGTATAAGTTCTTTGTCATGCGCATCTTTTGCAATATTTTCTCCCAGCTCAGGCATTGCACAAAACAAGACCTTTGTTTTATTTTAACTGAGTCCAGCTTGCAAATCATTTCTTCCCAGATCATGCCTCTTCCTTGGTGTTACCAGCTGCCCAGCTTAGTTAATAACACTGGTTTTCTTGATGTTTAATTTTCTGTTAAATGAAATGTGGGCTGCTTGGTTCTTTTGTTTGAAAAGGACTTTTTACTGTTAGCCACTTAAAAAGAGTCAAAAAGAAATTTAGCTCAAGTTCTCCCTTTTCCTTTTGTTCTCTCTCAGTTTTTCTTAGCTGTGCCATTTCTGCATTGTCAGCACTTGTAAAATTTATATTCTATTTGGTCGCATTCAACTCCACATTTGTTTTTGATTTGGGATTGCATTTAAACATGTGCTGTGATCACCATAAGCTCTTCTCTCGTCATTTCTGGAGTTTGGTGGGCTGAGGTTTGCCCTCCAGCAACAACCACCTTGGAGAATAGTATTTTCTGGCTTCTCATCTGTGCAAAACTGTTTGTACCCTTTGTACTTTCAGGATAGTCTGAGAAAATTGAAAATCTTTACTCCATGTTTCTCCCTTGAGAATCTCAGAAGTGTGGTTTTGTTTCCTGTGCCACTGGATAAAAGTGTGACATCTAAGGCCCATGCCACGTTTTTCCATTATTAAGTACCTGATTAATTAGCCTATAATTCTCTGATCTTCAAATCCCACATGTTTACTGAATGACTCTTGACTATGACTATTCTAGTATTCCCTGGTGCATAATCCTTTCAGTAAACAGTTTTAAGTCATCTTTAGGAAACTTTTCTTTAATTATATCTTTTGCAATGTGTTGTTTTATTGACTTCTTTTTCCCCCTAACAATTTCAAAAGATTATTTTGAATTTCTTTTACCAGGTTTTCTAGCTGTACCTTTTACTTTTGGTTTTCTTTGTTCTGCCTGGTACAGGGTATTGAACTTGTGACTTTGTGCTTGCAAGGATGACAGCGGTGTCACTGAAATAAACCCCCAGCCCTATACTTTTACTTTTATCAAGAGATGGTGGTGTTAATACTCAGCTAAATGTAAAGTAGCTTTCATCCTTCTTCCCTACATTTTTCAGGTGTATTGCAAGGTACATGCATAGAAATATACTTATTTCATAATCAGTAGAGGATAATAAATAAATATGTGATGTAAAAATAATATCACTATTTATATTAAAGGATACACTTCAGAAATCTTTGCATATCACCACAGTAAGAAATATTTTCCATGGACACTGAAATCAGCTATTGCATAGTACATAATTTTATCAACATACAGTAATGTAGTTGATCAAATCTCTACTCAAGAACATACAGGCAGTTTCCAAGTTTTTCAATTATATTTTTGTGCATAGAACCTCCTATCTATATAGATATCTAGCAGAGTTAAATTCTCAGGTGGGGTGCTTTATGGAAGACTTGTACGTGTGACACACCGTGTGTGAAAGGATGGTTTTCTGACTCAAACAGCCACTGTGATGGGGAGAATCCCAGGAGGATTACAGCAGAGAGGCAGAGGGGCAGGGCCCAGATGGTGCAGTATTCCAGAGCTCTCTATAGAATGTCATTCATTTCTTATGTCTTACTATCTTGTCAGCTCAAGCTGCTATCCAACAGGATTTCTCTCTGCTGCAGAGGTCAGCAGGGTTTTGGCAAATCTCCTTGGTTTTAGTCTATATTCCTCAGTCTCCTGTCAGCTTCCCTGGAAAGCAAGCACCAGTTGCTTAGCCCATTGCCTGGGACCCACGCTCAAGACCTTACCCACATCTCGTTACCTTCCAAAGTCCTGACTTCCAAGCACCACTGCCTTAAAGGTCTAGACTCTAGAATGCTGAAGAGAAACAAATGTGCAGGTCATAGCACTTTCTAATTTGCCAGGTAAAACATGATTTCTCATTGTAATAATGCACTGCCTGTTTGTACATTTTACATGAGGTGCTCGCCTTTGTCCATATTTTCTCTTGGGTGCTTCATCCTATTCTTTTTTTTATTTGTAAAACCATTTTGTTAAATATTGCCAAGTTGAGCTCTTGGTCTATTTGTCAGTGAAGTTGCCTTATTAAGATTTTTCCTTTTGTAGAAGATCTTAAGATATTTTCTTTGTTCATGAACGATATTTAAAGCATAGCTTTGAAAATCAAAGAGTTTTTTATGCCAGTTATTTGTAATGTTTGTCAGACATGGTCTCTGGATTTTATGTATGTATGTAGTAAATATATGTCAAAAGAAATGAACACATGAGTGTGCCAGGTTCTTAACTGATGAGGTTTAGACTTTTCGGTTTTCATTTATTGTATGCAGAATAGTGTTTTTCCTCTCCCAAAATTTCTTAATCCCTTAAGTTGTTAAAAATGCTACCTTACATGACAAAAAAATCTACAAAACAAAAACCAAAAAGAAAAACCCTTTGAGTTTGTGATTAACTTTTGTAGATGGGTACATTATCCTGGACTGTCTGGGCCACCTGCCTTTACACAGGGTTCCCTTAAGAGGGGGACAGATGAGTTAGTCACAGAAAAAGATGCACTAACAAGGTCTCAGGGGAAGCAAAGTTGATGCTGTTTTTCTGGCTTTGAGATAGTCCACAAGGCAAGGGACACGAGTAACTCCTAAAAGGCAGAAAAGGCCAAAAATGCATTCTTTACTAGATCCCCTGAAGGAACAAAGTTCCAGCAATTCAATTAAATGGTCAATCTCTAGATAGTTAATTTATATTGTTTTACTCATACAGTTGAAGAATACATTCTTGGAACTAAGAACAGCATTTAAATTAAAGGGCCATTGCTATTCGGTCAATACCAAATCCATTTTCTCTGCTCTTTCCTTGAATGCCTTATAGGATCTAGAATGAGTTTTCATCCCCTTGCTCACATTATACATTTGTGACTGGACACCAGACATCTAGTTTCTATTCTTTCTGACTGCCAGATGGAGAGAGCCCTAGAAACATAACTCGCTGCCTGTGGAGCAGGGGCCAGAGGTCTCTCCTGGCTGCTTATTGCCTGCTTCACTGGGTCTAATGAAGTGCACAGACTGAAAGTCTTCCTTGTTCCCATCAGAGTGATGAATGCATAAACCATCCAACACACTATTATCATTCATTTATTTGAGACCACCAAAAATCTTGATACAAATGAAAATTTAAATTGGGGCCTGTGAATTATGGTAACTGACTTATGAGAAATTCCACATTGTTATAGGGATTGTTGATTTTACTTTCGACTTCAGGTTGGGTATACTATTGTTTTCTATTTCTTCTGATCTGTTGAACAAACTGTATTACTTCTGAAAGGAACATAACAGTCTCTTTGGTCTCTAGGTTTGGAGGCCACATGTGTAGCTTGTCGATATTTTGCCAAAAGCTTTGTTCAAGTAAAATAGGCCATTATCTAATCTGTGTGGAAACTCTGGGGGTGGTAAGAAGGAGTTCTTTCTTACTGGGGAAAAAATTAATTTTGCTTTGGTTTCAATAGAGTATTCATTTCTCATTTGACTCATGAATAGTTTGATGCACACAAGCTACTTGGCCTTGGATAATGTTTAGTTTTAGAGTATTGTTCATAAGAAATGGCCTTAGTAATTCTTTGAACACAGTCTTTCATATTATTAAAGACACACATATTTAATGGAATTGTGTTCTTTCTATTCCTAGTGTTTGTTTACCAAGAAGTACAGCAATAGCCAAAGGGTCCTTCTTTCAACCCTGAACCACAGAAAACCTTGCTCCGAAAGGGACTCCATCATGTGAGGAGCTACCGGCTGCCATGAAATGTGCCAGGGCATATAGATGACTCATGCTCACCACTTCTTCCCATTAGTTATCACCTCCCTCTTCATGGCTCAGGACCAGAGGATGGAGTCTTAGCTCATCATGCAGCATAGTGTCCCCTGTGGAAGAATCCCAGCAAAGTGTCCCCTGAGGACATCATGGCTGTCTTAGTCCTTCTGATCATCTGACCATACATGGATCTCCTTTCACATGAGTTAACACATATTTCCTGCTGAGACCAAAGGGCAATCTATATGTTAGCCCAATAATAGTAAGTGGTTCTGCAGCCCATAGTATTCTGGACAAGTGTAAGACTCCTCCTATGCTTAACTCCATGGACCTGCCAAATCTTTGCAAACTGCTTGCTTCCGGCCTGGCCTGCGTCTCCTCCCATTTATCCCGCTGTATCAGGTTCCCACTCTCCATCAAAGCCAGTGCCCCAGAGATCCAACCCAGTCACCTTGCCACACACAGAGCTCCGCTCCCAGAGCCTTGCACAGGACACAGGAGCGCAGCCTGCTCCCCACGCTCACAGCCCACGACTCGTCTTCCACAGGCCACACCTGCGGTATGCTCTCCCCACACATCCGGTCCCAGTTGCCTCCTAAACACGCTCCCATGTCCCAGAGGCCATGGTGTCATTTCCCTGACACTGCTAATGTTCTCAGGATGCACTTTCCTCATTATGACTCAGTCAGACTTCAGGTCCTTATAACAATTGAAGTCCTTTATAGACCAAGAGTTGATGGTGATAATGTCAAAAGGGTTGGGTCCATTTTCAGCTCCCAAACAGGCCTTAACCATCCCAAAATTAAACTGTATAATCCTATCAAATAGTAACTCCCCCTTATTCTCCTTTAATCCTTAGGAACATGTATTCTACTTTCTGTTTTTTGGATTTGATTGTGGACATTTTGATGATCATCATACAGAACCTTAAGTGTTGCATGTCCCAGCTCTTTGGCCAGCAGTGTCCTTCAACTAGCCCTGCTCACTCAGTGCTGCAAACACGTCCTGCAGGAGCAAAAGGCAGGATGTTCACTCAGTTGGGCAGAACAGCCAAGGATAGATAATGGCTTTCTGACCTGGGTTGGGAGCACAGTGTGATGTTTAGTGGGTGGAGACAGCATTCTCATGGGGCAGATATTTACAAAGCAGGCCCTGTTCTGGGCTAGGGCTCTGCTGAAGAGAGGTATGGGAGTCATTCCCGAAGTATCAGCTGCTGGTCTTCCGGTGAATCTACAAACTACCCAGGATGCTCTAGTGAATCTCTTTCTACTGGGATCAGCTACCGTGGACTCTGTTGTCTGTTTTAGAGAACTCTGACCAAGCAAGGCCAATGGCCCCTTGTGCTGATTCCTCCAACAGATGGTTGTCCTGCCTCTAGATGAGGGAAGGAACTGAAAAGTCGATAGAACCCGGGAGACTCAATCACCAGCTGCCTCTTCATAGTGCTTCCCTATAGCTGTAAGTGAGTGAGGCACACAGTGTGGCAAGGGTCAGGCGGTAGGGCGCCCATAATAGAGGCCATTACCACCTTCTTCACAGGGACATCCTGAGTGACTCTTCCCCACAGAGCTCTGTGGGCCTTTTCTACGGGCACAAAGAAGATCTGTGTTTGAGACCATGAAAGCCAGCACAATCTAGAAAGCCATTCCTCTCCCCTGTGCCTGATGAGTCAGGCCCTGCTGTGTGGGAATCAGTCGTCAGGAGAAGTGGGAGAGGGAGAGGGACGGCCCTGAGGGTCAGAGCTCGCTCCACGCAGGGGCTCTCAACGCATCTTCCCCTTGGGCTCACCCATTCCCAGCTGCTGAGCTGCTCCTGTCTGCTCTCCATGGACAGAGCTTGTGGGCTCGTTGAAGGCCAGGCACATTGGCCATACTGGCATCTCTCATGGTCCCTCACACGGTCCCACCATGCGAAGACACAACCCAGGCTCTGTTCTTGGCTAATCTATGCAGACACGAGGCTCTGTGGGTGCTAGGGCACAACCTCTTGTAAATCCAAGTGTTGAGTTTTGTGTTTTTTGTACTTTATGTCTTCCTTCTGATCTCATTACATTCAGTTGTCCTGTATTAGGGTTTCCTAGCACCTACAAAACAGAAATTTAAAAATGTGGGTTGAAAAATAAATCCTTCAAAACTACTGCACAAGAGTAATTATTAAAAGAGTACAGTTATTACAAGAATAATTAATAGTAACCATGTGCACAGTGTTTCTTTGGGAGAAGCTTGTGTACAGTCATTCACTTAATCTTCACATTGTCCTTATTTTACAAAGAAAATTGTGGTAAAAGGATTTCAAACTTTCGGAGCTCACACGGCTCCTCAGTGGTAGAGGCCGGATTTAAACCCCAGCAGTCTGACCCTAGAGTTTGAGTTCCTGAAACTCCTATTGAGAGTACATTTTACAGATAATGAAGTGGAAACATAATGAGATTACATGGATGTCACCATGATTTCACAGTCGCTGATGGAGCCAGCCGCACTGTGGGCCCTTCCAAAGTGCGGTGGTTTGACTCGGTTCCTTACTTACCCTCAGTAGCTGGTGTCCTAACGCTTCACATTCCCCAGTGTCTTTCCCATTGGTACATTTTGTTTCCTCAATGTCCTTTGCTTGTACATTGCTTAGGTGCATGACACTTTAGGGATCCGTTATTCCCTCTAGCCTTCAAATTTGCCCTACAAGACAGGCAGAGGTAAATTGTTATTTAAAACTAAAAACATAATTCAAAAATCCAACCAAAACTTTCAAATGGTAAAAAAGAAATCATATAATATAAAACTGATATTGCAAAACAAATCTATCATTCCCTCCTTCAGTTCAGCCTCCCTCTTTAAAATCCACCTATTTTGAATGTTTTTAGTCAGATGATTACATTTTTAACTTTGCAATGCAGAGTTTTTAACATAGACTTCTATTTATGATATTTAGACACTTTATTGGCTCAGTGCCAAGAAGAAGGAGAATTTCTTTTACTGTAAATATCCTCTTTTAATTCCTATGTTGTTTATATTGGTATTTTTCTTTTTTAAAGGGATAATTGGCTTTCCAATTGTAACTTCTGTCTCAAGTGTACAGGTAGACCCTTCTAAGTAAAAGAGGACTTTCCTACATCACAAGTTACCCCTTTTCACTCAGCTTTCCCTCCAACCTTTCTACTGCTTATATCATTAGAATTACTGACACTTACAGTACGTTTGTAATTAGAGTTAAAGCCTCTTTGTGTGATTTGTCCACAGGCTGATTATAAAATCCACATGTCAGTAAACTGCCTCTACATCACGACGGTCCATCACTCAGCTTTCTGTCATGGTGACAGAACTTCTGAGAGAGTCCATTTCAGAAGAGAAAGGGTCTATGTAGCTCGTAGATTCAGAGGTTGTAGTCTGTGGCCATCAGCTCAGGTGCCATTGGCCTGCAGTGGGTAGCATACATGGTAGGGACAGAAGAGGTCTGTGTCTCTATTAGTGTCAAGGAAGCAAAGAGAAAGACCAGAAGGGGCAGGGAGCGAGGATGTGGTCAGTGACATAGCACTACCCTCGTGTGTGCAGGTCCCTGGGTTCAATCCCCAGGACTACCAAAGGAAAGGAGCAGGGGAACCATTGTCCCCTCCAGGCCACACCCCAAGCACCTCCTCACAGCCTTCTGCTAGGCTCTCCTAAAAGCCTCCCCCATAGCATCGAAGGCCCAGGTGGAAGCTTCCAAATACGAGGACCAGGGTGGGCATTTTTCACCCCATAGCCTTTATTCTATTTCCTACACATCGGAACCATGATGATTAATTGGGCTGCTTTAAAAAACTGTTCTCAGAACCAAGGTCAAGGAGATGCTCTTTCCTTTGAGGC